>OMNW01011825.1:0-40490 GCA_900303245.1 Selene dorsalis | reverse complement strand
TACTTTTTTTTTTGGTGTTCCCATGACGTTTTAATGGAAGGCTGTCATTCATAGATTTAAGTTTTATATTTGAATTACTGAATCTGAATCTCATTTCCAGGATAATTTGTCATGAATTTGAAGACATCTGACCTCTCCACTAGCTCCATATCATTTTCATTTAAGTAGCCTCTGCTCGAGCTTAAATTTGCACTGTTCCTGCTCAGTCAGTGCTTGCACAAAGATATACTATAGCTGCTTGAACAGATTTTGTGTGCTCAAGCTTCTGGTCCTCCGCTTGTGCTCAGGTTGCCTCTGTGTACTCTCAAAACTTCTGCTCAACCTCAGCACAAGGACAAACTTCTGAGAGGCAATATTACAAAAATATGAATGTGAAATCAATAAATCATGCCCTTCAAATTGATATTACACACTCTTGAAAAAACCTTCATACCCCATTAGCTTTTGTCTTGTTTTCTATGTACAAATATTTGCACACTTACATAATACATGCAAAACGTCAGGATGTTACTCTGAACATGCTGCCATGACAACATTTAGTTCAGAGGGCTTTGCCTAAGCACAGTGTCACATAGGCGCTAGTATGCCCCAGGGTCCTAGCAAAGCGGGTGTGCTTACTCTAAGAAACATGAAGAGGAGTGAGGAACAGGAAAAAGGTAGTGGTGGTTGTCTCAGAGCTGAGTTTTTTTGTGTTTAGGAGAAAGTTTCTTACATGATTTTATGCTGTCTTTTTATGTCTAATCATTTTTTAAATACAAATTTATTTAAATGAGTTATTATTGTTTTTCAGTGCAGTGCCTGTGCACCCACTACAGCCAGGGCCAGGTTAATTCAGGTTATCCATCTGTCACTCATATTCCCTCTAACTTGGCTGGTTGGCAGAGGCATACAGCAGCGAGGCAGTATGTAATTCCATATCTCTATAACACATCTTGATGTCAAACTTAATGGTGCAATATAAATAAACTTGTCTCGTTAATGATTGATAAAAAAAAAATACTGGGTGGACGACATGAACATTTATGGGGCCTGCCAGCAAATGTTTAAGAACTACTTATGTAGAGGCAGTTAACAAAATTCACTGAAAGGAACCCTCAAGTAGCAGCAAGGAGCCGTTTGCTGTGGAGGTTCAAGCGATTTCTTTGATTGTAATAATTCCATGCAATGGCACAGAAAGAGTCGCTGACCACCACTTGCATCTACAAGCACACCAGATTTTCTTAATGCATTATACTGCGCTGAACTTTAAAGGCAATCTCATAACCATGCTTAGTCAGACCTCCACATGTGAGTAAACACAAAACAGGTGATGTGAAATTGCGCAGGGTGGATAGTACGGGAGCCCATCTGTGCCTGTGTTAAAGACTATGCTAATAATCTAATAGGCCCCTCCCTTTTCAGTGCTCCTGCCTACAGACTTCTAAATTTAGACCCTCTGTGCTGTAGTCTGTCACTCAGTGCTAGAATGTGGGCACCTCTCCTGCAGGAATTAAAAACTCCCTTTGGTGAGTTTTGAAATAAATGTTGTCAGAATAGCACTACCATAATGAGGTGCAATAGTCATAGCAGTATATAGGTCTTCATTGTTACATGAGGATTTTCATTAATTGAAAAAAAAAAAGAAAAAGTTATGTGATCAGAAATGGATGCCCGTGATTATATTTTTACACTAAGTGCAGAAGAAACCTAATACTGAAGCAAGGACACATTTGTGCAGCAACAACAAAATACATCAACTGCCGGAAAATGATACTAGTCTTAGATTGCTATCGAATTTTCTCTCCTTTTAAATGGTTGGTAAAAACAGGATAGTCCATCATTGGGGAGCTTAATGTGATCCCTTTGATATTTGCTCTTTGATATTGACCACACAATCAATAGAGCTTTCCTATAGCAGAGCTGGTAATATTGCTCAATTTTCACAGTTAGGTAATATTAGTCCCGTAAGAGCCTATCTATTGATCTGACCACACAGAGACCTTTTTATACTATCAGCAGCACTCTGTGAGATCCAGTATGGGAACTACAAGTGTCCAGTTGGGAAAGCAGCAGCAAGTAGTCAAACTTCACATTCCCTACATTTGTTTCTTATTATCTCTGACTGTCTGGTGTTGGCCAAAAGCAATTAAAGTTGGACTGAAATCAAAGCAAGGAAATGTTAATCAAGAAAAGATAATCAACTACAGTTGACCAAGATACTCAATGAAAATTTGTTTGAATGAACTTCAAATTGAATATGATATAATCATTTTTAGTTTGGCAACCGGCAAAGTGTTGGCTGTACTGTCTCATGTCTAACTACAATGGAACAGTAGTGGTGTTATGGAGCTATATCTATGATTTGTAAATCCAAGAAAGAGTGTAAAACTTAACAAAGCAAGAAAAGAAACAAACATAACAAAACTGCTTGTTACAACAATGCACAGTATTCTCATATTTTTCAGTGTGAACAGCTGGGATTTGATATTTCTTTAATTATTATAAAAGAACATTTTAGAAATAATGACTTTTTCAGACTTTTTGAATTTTAACAGGTACCAGTCAATCATCTCCCTCTGTCCAGTTGCTGTTGCAAATTTTGTCATTCTTCCTGCATTATAAGTTTTCTCTTGTTGTTCCATCTCTTTCTTTTCACATATAAGGTCACTTTCATGGACTATACCTGGATAATCTTCAGTTCAAAATACTGTATAGCTGGATGCATGGCTGAAGAGAGTGCATTTTTGTTTGCTTAAAAAGATCTGAAAACACCAAAGCAGCCTCAAAGCAGTGCTTCTGTGCCGAAGAGAACCGCTAAACTAAATATTTACTTCCATTCAGAGATGGATTTATGTGGCCACTGCCCAGCTCCATCTTTTGTGTCTGTTAGGAGAAAATGCATCTGTGGATTTGCAAAATTCAGTCAGTGAGGTTTCTTTCAAAAAAGGTATATAACCACTGAATGGAACCAGCATTACCATCTAACTGGTGTGTCAGACTGTTAGAAAAGGCTCAGCCTTAAGTATTAGTCTAGTCAAGTAAAATGAAATTCAGCTTTAACCTTCCACTATCTACTTGTGCTCCTGTGCCTGTGTAGAGGAACAACTGGCTTCTTAACAAACATAGAGGGAACTAGCCACTTGGCATTGTGCTAATCCAACAATAATTTAATGAATAAGTAACTGACTGCAAAAGTGACAAAGCTTGGCAACTGTATTGAACAGTATGCTCACACTGGATGTCATTTAGTTTTTGAACAGGAACTATGTGAGCAGTGTTTTTATAAGAAAGGCCCTCAAGATTGCACATTTGCATGCATGTACACAAAGCATTATTGCAAGCTGATGTCCAATTTATTCCAATGAAAGTTGTTCATTGGGAGAAATGTCCAATTAAATAGAAAGTGTCTTAGTAAGGTATTGACCCACCATATGCTTCCATCCATCCATCCATTAGCTGCACAGCTTATCCATGTATGGTTGATATGACATGATGATTGTTTTGCATTTTGTTTTGACTGATTCTGCACTGTAGAAAATATTCAAAGTAGTGAGCTGAAATTCTAGTTATGGCCACTGTGCTAAAACCAACACCTACCACCTACCTGTGATGCACTATTGCTGGGGCATCATGTGTTTTTGCATGACAAAACACATCAAGGAGGAAAAGATGAAGTGTTTAAATATCTAAGACATTGACTTTTAAAGTGTTAAAGTGTAAATGTAAGTGAAACTGCCATTTAGGCCAATCTGAAAGACTGAGAGGAAGATACATGGGGTCATTCAGGTTCATGCTCATTGCACATTTGCATTTGTGACGTATATGAACATGTCTGACTTTTCATAGTTTCAAATTCTTATCCTTTACATTTATTTTTCATAGTCAGTTGTGGTGAAGTGCAGTGTGGGAGGCTCCCATTTATCACTCGTCTATGTGACAATTAAAATCTATGAGTCCCTGAATCCTTCTACTGTTCAAGAGCTGTTGCCTCTTTATACCAAGAGACATGCCTACACACTGTGATTTTACAAAAATGAAAACACAAATGCCCCAACCGCCACTTTGAGCCCCGCACTCCATGTTCCTCACACAACCTCTTTAGCTGCAGCACATTAAAACAGTGCACGTCTGTGAAGAACCTGCAAGCATATTTAATGATTTTATCAAGCAAATCTTTTTAATCTTGCAGTAAATACACAGATATAATCAACCCCTTGTCTCTATCAGTTAAGAGAAGAACAGTCAATTCATGTGAGCGGATGGGTGAGTGCTTCTGTGATAAATTGGAATGAAATGTGAAGCAGCTGGATCCAGACTGACAGCTCCAAGTCAATGAGCAGCCAGGTATAGAAGCGTAATATCTCCTAAGAGTCTATTTTTCTGACTGACAGACAAGTTCACCCAGGTTACTGTTTTCACAGCGCAAGGTGATTCTTCAAGCGGGTAGAACCAGGACCCTCTGAGGGAAATTAGAAGAGCCGATGCTGTCAGGCTGCTTGTTGTGGAATGAACACACAAACATAAAATGTAAAATTGAGACATGGATGATGTAGTTAAAAAAAAACTGACATGGACGTGCTGACAATCATCAGCAAACTGTTTTGCAGCAAAATCGCAGCTTTTAAAAGCTCCATGTTCTCATGTGAGCAGCCGTGCACTGGATCGATTTATTTCATTTCTAATGATGTCCATGTTCACAGAATGCTCAAAGAGCTGCTCAGATTCCCCGATGGTGGATCACAAGCCCTGTCAGGAAATCAGTATCCGCAAAAAACAAACAACAAAAAAAAGACTTCAAATCAGATAAATATTTAAAAGTGACAAACAAATAAACCAGCTCCAACAGCTCATATTTTCTTTTATTGTGCGTTTCTTTAAAAAGTTTTAAAATTGCTAAATTTTTTCTGCCTGTTGCTAAAGAGGAAGAAAATAAAGAGCCTTACAGTGTGAATATCTTTGAGGTATTAGAAAATATGCTGAATACCGATCTTTTTAATTTTTCCACTTTCTCACCAAATACCTGTACAGCTGCTGTTCTGCACAAAGGAGAAAACTATAATACTCTAACAGTCACTTTTCAAACTACAGGGCTTAATGATTTGTGTGTAAATGGCATCACTCGGAGAAGATGTCATTTACTGTTCTTACTAACAAATTAATCCTTTTTTTATGCCAAGCATAAAAGCAGGCATCTCGAACCGGTTCCACTAAGGGCTGATGTGGCTGCAGGTTTTTGTTCCAACCAAGCAGCAGCACACCAGACTTGACTCAGTTAATCAATCATCTCAGTCTTCAGAGAGTTGATTGGTCAAACTGTGTGTTCTTGATTGGTAGGAACAAAAACTTGCAGCCACACCGGCCCTTTGAGGAATCGGTTTGAGGTGCCTGCATAAAAGGAAAACATTATCAGCTTACATAAATGAATCACTGTCATTTCCTCTGACAGTGTGCAATATCTTCTCATTAGATTTTAACAACAGCTTTCCCTTCATAATGGCAAATGCACATTTTGTGTGGCAACATACAAATTTATTTTGTCATGAAATAAACAGAGTTTTAATTAAAATCACAGTTAGAAAGTTTCATCCTCTGGGTATCTGCAGTATCTGCAGAAATATGACGTTTTTACAAGACACTGTGACTGTGTTTTGAACTGCAGAAAACCAATGACAATTTCATAATAAGCAATTCATACATCATATAACCTGATGAAGCGACCAATGAGGTGACAGGGGTGGGGTAAAATAAACCTCAAACCTCAAGAGAGCATTAACACAACTACAAATGCAGTTTCACTAACTGCTACTACCCAGTTAGTGAAACTGGGTAGTAGCAGGGTCAGCCAGACCCAGACACCTCATCTGAGTCTGGATCTCACTGAGGCTAAAGTATGTGGCTGAGTCTCACAGAAAATATGGCACCACAGGAGCAAGAGTTTCCAGTCGTACAACTGTTACTACTGGTAGCCACCACCAACAACAACTAACAACACTCCTCTTACCTTTCTGATACCATTTCTAGTTGCACATTTTAGTGACGACAGTTTCCTCACTCAACAAGCCCTAAGTCTGTGGCTGAGTCTCTGATGTTACCTCCACCAACCATCTTATACTGTCTCCTGTTTTGTCACCCTAGAACAAGCGGCGCTGGTGGGAAGGGCACAAGGTCTGATCCAAAATTTATCAGGGAGGAGGTAAGAGTTTAAAACACATCTGTAGAGGAACTTTAAGATGCTTCCTTTTGGGAAATTTAAGATGTAAAAATCTCATCGTAATACAACCAACAAAGTTTGGTGAGGTTAAAGGTAGAGAACACTGTGGGCAGAGTGATACATCAAAAAAATAAAGTTTTATGGACACTGTCCCATGTCTACCAGTCAACGATTATTTTTTTTCAACTCTGTTTCATAAAACCCCAGCTACTCTTTGTAGAACATTTTTCTCTTTCTGGCTGGTTTCCCTAATCTGTGCAGACCTGAGGGGCCAATAAGAAAAGGAGGACTAGAGATTTATGTCCTGCATAAAGTCGAGTCGAGTCGAGAGTCTACTATTTTGGAAAGGCATGAAGTTAAATTTCAAAATTGCAGAACCAGAAATAAAGCAATTTTACCCAGTAAATCTAGAGTCTATATCTCCAGTGGCTGCTGGACAAAATGATTCTTAATCATTCTATTGCTGAGGAAAGTGCTCAGGTGATTACTTGGAGCAGATTGTATCACACACACACACACAGCACACAGCACACTGCAGTCTGAAATGGCTGCACACACAGCATTTATTTCTGCAAAGATCTTTCTGTCCCTCACCGCTGCCATTTTTACTCCAAGAACTAGTTTATAAATCAAAGTAGACACTATGTAAACTGGGTGAATTCAGTTTTATGTTTTCTGACTGACAGGAGCTTCCAATCAAACCAATGCAGCTCCTGTCTGTAGACTGTGCAGAAACTGTGAGCAAAAACATACTTCACTTCACTCCACACATTTTTTTCCCACTTGCAAATGTAAGAATAAGACTGTGTGATGCTTTGTGACCAAGCTTAGTGGTTCTGTGATGGACTTGTGCTAATATTCTATTGACATTTTGTTGAACAGCCAGTTCAGATTAAATAGCAGAGCAGTGACAGTAAAAACATAATAAAGCCTTTCGTATTCATTCATCACTGTGACGACGCCACCAATGCAAGATGTGCCCTTACTTTGAAAACTTGTCCATGAACCAAATAGAGGAGTTTTTGAAGAGTTGGGCTTGGCTATCTGAAAACTCTGAACAGGTCTGCCATCTGTCATAACTGCAGTGATGCTGGTTCACGTAAAAGACTTTTATTTTTTCTTTTGATTTAGTGAATTAGATTTCAGTCTTGTGCAGACACTAGTCTTGCAAAAAGCCTGTTTGGCACTGCTCAGTCTCTGCAAGCTGCAGATATTTGCCACGTTGAAACAGTTGAGCCTGGCAATCAAAGGTGGACCAGAAAATCAGAATGACGATGGAGACCAGTGTTTCATTTTGAATTTGAATGACAAATCTATTAACAGCATCTCATCTCTAAATTGGTGTGAAAAATGAAAATCAGGACTATTCCATATCTGAATAATTCTCACCTAAAACTGACTGAAAAGCCCATGGGTGAAATCTGACCATATTTCAGAACATCACTTAGATTTTTTTCAGTTTAAACATTGAGCTTGAAACTGAAGACCTTAGTCTTCAGTTTCAAGCCTGATTTACTAAGATCCCAGATAAGGGGCGCTAAATTGGGGGGACAAACAAACATACTGTTGAGCTGCAGCAGAATAAACGAGGATTATCTGTGAGAAAGTAAATGTGGTTGGTAAAACGAGAAGAGAACAGATGAAGTGAAGAGATGAAGAGAAAATGAGAAGATATAAGGTGTAGAACAAAAGAAAATTTGGGTTATCATAAAACCTCAGCAAACAGGGAAGAGCCCTCATCAGTGTTGAGCAGCAGGTGCAGTTCACTGTAGCTGAGCAGGTAACTGGGATACCTGCTGTCATTCACTGGGCTGGAGGTGCACGCTATGGTACAGAGCTGAGGTAGGATACACTCGGATCTAAACGTCCTGATCAGAGATCAGAGATGGGGTAAAGGCAGCAGTGATGTCTCTCAGTCCCGGTCCTGCTGAGCAGCCAGGTAACTGGAGAGGAGGGGAGGGGAGGAGCACACCGGAGGAGAGACGTGTGGCGAGCGTAACGGCAGTCAAAGGACTTTTAACACACCTGAAAAACTGCTACAGTTCACTGGAATGACCCAGAAGCGAGGAACTGCAGAAGATCTTTTGCCCTGACAGGTATTAACTCAATAACCTGTAATATATAATAAACGCCCATATTTGCATATTTATTAATGCCAACGCCCTAAATGGTTGCGCATGCTATTTTGCCCCTTTAAGAGATGCAGTCCTCGGTTTGCCCAGTTAGTAGATCAGCTTTGCGCGTGCAATCAAGTTTGCACACGTTTTTACACACGCAAACCTTTAGTAAATCAGGCCCTAAATGTGCACAGCACAGTTGTGAGTTGATCCAGACAGAAGCTGGGAGGAGGAGGGTTCAGGCTGCAGTTTCAAAGGAAGGGGAACACCTGTCAATCATATCTTGGTTGGTCCAAGTAAACACACATAACTCTGCAGTCAGGATAGAGCTGTATTTCAGTTTCAAACAGTCTGGACTCTGTTGCTGTTGCTGACTGCCTTCCAGAGCACCATCTTTGTCCCTTGCTGCTCTCTGTGAACGGTTTGATCTTGTGGAAGGAGCCTTTAGTAAGCGCTCAAGCTGTGGAATTCTCTGCATTCAGTTATTGGCCTCCATCCCCAACCTGCAGCAGCTGCTGTTGCTGCTGACATCGTCAGAAGTCCTGATAATCTCTTGGTTATTGAGTCGGCTGTTTTTCAGTGTGTGGTAATTCACTGAACCTCAGAGATCAAGGATTACAAGCCACTTTTGGGCCACTGGCCAAGCTAGAGGCAGAGGCAGACAGAGTGCAGGGAAAATTAAGATGGTGAAGGCAACAAAACACAACGTGTTATCTCTATACATGTAATAAAAACTATGATAATATTAGAATATTTTTTGTAGAACTAAATAAAAGCCTGCTTGTTTCCTCAAAGGTTTGGTTTTGCCATATCAGGTCTGTATTGTACATCTTTTTTTATGTTACTCAGCTCATTGAAATTGTTTTGTATCATTTATCTTACAGACTAAAATGGAGCTATAGTGCAATAATAACTCAATTTTCCTTCCTCTTTAGTTCAGTTCAGGAGGCCCAGTGGCTGACCACACTAAATGTCATTTCACTTCATTACAAATACACTGAATTTTTTATTTTTTCCCATTCAAATCCCCTTGGCTCTACAAATCCCCCTCTCCTAAGTGATAAGCAGGTTCAGGAACTCTGCCTGGCAACACGACTGAGACCCCACAGCTTCAGCAACCATCATCAAAAAGTAAACCTATATACAGCTTTGAAAAGAACAATCTCCATTTTTTTCTTCTTCGCCTTTTAAAGTTTATTGCAACTTCTTGAAATTAGATTTAGAATATTAATTTGAATTTGTTCAGATTTCTACCTTAAACTAAAAAATCTAATCTCATTAACTCTATTTAGTCTAGCATCATACAAACAAAGAACATCAAATGTGGCTTGTTTGTCCAATACTTTTCTTGTTAATATGTATCATCCCAGAGCACTGCTATGATCTGTGGTATATACTGGTTCTCAGGGGAGCAGTGAGAGCTGTGGAGGTTGACAGCTGACCATCTCACCCCGGCAAAGCCTACAGAAACATATAAATACACCAAAGTGCATGACACTTTATCATTTTCTTTTAATCTATTGTCCTCACTTGCAGCCACTTTACGGTCAGCCTCATCATGTTTCATAAATTTTTAAATCCCCTCTCACCTCTTTGTTTCCCATTCATAAGTGTCCAGGTTAATTTGGTTTCTCTACTTTACACATTGGCCCTGAGCAGATCATTTTTTGTGGCACAAGATGCAGTGAACCTTTGACTTCAATTTCCTGGTGCTGGAAGACATAAATTAGAAGAATGTTTCAACAGTAAGTACGGCTCCCTGGCCTCCAGTGTGAAGGCCAGAATAGAAGCTGAGGGAGGCTGGTGTAGTTACCGAAGGATGACTCCTCAGGACACCTCAAAATTTAGTTTGGTTTGGTCCAGTGATTGGGGTTTGGGACCTTGTAATTTGAAGGAAAAAAAAAACAAAAAAACTTTTCACTCGATCGTTTAGCTACAAAACAACAAGGCAACAGAAAACTATAACAAGCCGGGGTCATTTTGGTGATGGAGCCTGTGGGACCTGATACATTAGTAATACATAAACTCAACCTCAGCAGAAATTCATCCTGTAATTTGAAATCAGGGGAGATTAAGGATGGTGGCAACACTGTTATGGACTTTGCCAACGAACCAAAACTGACATATGTTACACTTACAGCAGGATGAGTTACAATATATACAAAATACTAACATTGTCCTTTAGTCTCAATAAACACAGTATTCTGAAAATGTGCATTGCTTTACAACATCTATTTTTTTCCCAAAGATCAGTTATTGAGTTTTTTTAAGCATAGGCCACCTTGTCTTAAATGTGCAAATTTACATGACATTACATTACTTTAGCTCTCTGTATCTCTGTGAAACAGATGGAGTTGAATAACTTTTGTAAAATATATGTTTATTGAACAAAACTCCAGTGAATGTAAGTGCAACCAGTGTTATCCTGGGTTCTGTTAACAGTGCATAGACTTCCCAAAATGATACTGTAGACATCCAGTGATCTCCCCTTCAATTTGCCACACACACACACAGACACACAGATTCTTGTCTGTTCATTTGATTATATTTAGGGAGATGCCATTTCGGAGGAGGCACAGCAGAATGTAGAGGAGGATGTCATTGACCTGGGGTTGTGCAAAGTGTCTTTCCTAAAATATTTTCCTATTAAATGGCCAAATCCATGTGTATCTAAATCCTCCCTGTCCATTTGTGAGTGTTTCTGGGACCCCACTCTGCCCGGGAGGTCGTAAATTGACATTGTCATCTCTGGCCAGATTTTCAGCAAGGAGTCACAGGCTGAGTTGACAAATGTTGTGGCCCGGACACACTAATATAGAGGGACTGTAACTTGTTAGAGTACTGCGGAGGTGACATATAGCAGGACAATACCATGGCTGAAAGAGAGAAAGAGAGAAAAGAAGAGAAAGAAGCACAGACCAAGCAGGTAAATTGTAAAAAGTGGATATACTTACACAGTTATTACACTGTAAGTGCACTGGGCTGCATTATATATGACATGATGCAGTTTTACAATCTGCAAAGACACAAGAGATTGAGCCGAACTTTATGAAAGCTGCTTGTGGTGGAAATCCTTGTGAGTTCAGATCCAGATCCAGATGTTTCATCTATAAAGGTTGATTTTTTGTACTGTGCCTATGCAGAGCTGATGGTGTTAAAAATAAACACAAAAAAATAAAAGACTTCCTCATCACAAACAACCATCCAGTCGAGGCTGTAAATGACAGCGTACTTCACTATTCTCACTGCTTTCAATTGAGGAGAAGTTGTTGACATCGTCTCCCGCAAGCAGGATCTGTTCTAAGGCCAGGAACACTATGGATGCATTTTGTGAGCAGGGTGGCTGCAGAAGCTGCTACGTGACTCAAGAGACTGAAATTACTTTAATCCATCTCACATGATTAAATAAAGGTCATTGTCTTACTGTACAGGTTTCAGATGTTTTTTTATGTTTCTTAGAGACAACAGCAGTTGGGTGACAATTTCATAGAACTAATGTGACGCCTCTTGTAATTATGTTTGTTTAAATATTTCCATCATTTCATTTCCTTTTTTTTTTAAAGTTCTACCATCATGATACAACATACAATTTTAGTTTATATACTGAAAAAAATACATGTCGCCTCAACTCAACTGCCACCGTTAGGTTTTTGAAAACACATAAGGGGTCAGAAGTTTTCAGAAACACATTCAAATATCCCTATCCAGTATACACTTGGAGAGAAACATTCAGACATTCCTGTACTAAAATATAGACACTGCTTTGTGGATTTTAAACACGTCTCTTATTGTAATGCATCTTGTATACTACTAACTTGGATTAGATTACCTACTGCTATTGTTGTCATTTATGGTTTTACTTGGACCTACCACACTTGGACTACTTGTTTACACAAGCAGTGGAGTAGACAGTTGTGATGGAGCTGACCTTTAACTTCTAGATGATTCAGTTTGGATACCAGGACTTTGCTGGGGATTTGTTTACAGCCGACTGACGGCGTGGCATCTCTTGCTGCTTATCCTCTGGGAATCGCTTCTTTTCCTGGAGGTGTCTTCCTGCATCTCAGCTTGTACTGTGGGTGTGACGAGTTTGCTTTCCTTCCCCTGGTGGGTTGGTCATAGTTTCGTTATCCATCATGCCGTTGTTTTCAATCTGTCCCACTGCTGTGTGTGGTATTGAACCATTAGCAATCAATGACATCCTGATGTCAGTGGAAAGCTGATCCGGAGCTGCCTACCCTGGGTGTGTGGGGGACTTATTCAAATGTCATGACACTAAATACGCTTTAATTTACATGGTAGTTTTATGTTTATAATATATATTCATTATTACATATTTATAATTAGAATATAAAGTAGTCGGCAAGGACAAGGAAGGAAAACTGAAATTAAGTATTCACTTGAAACCAGAATTTAATCATTAGTTTCCCAAAGCCTCTTTGTTTTTAACAAATATGGTCATAAGTGAAATGGCCTGAAGACCAATTAGATTAACCTTCCTCACCTTTCTATGTGTAACATGAAACTATTGCAAACTTTCTATCTTTTTTTTTTTTTACAAAACTGTACCACACACTTTCAATGCCCACGAGTGCTGACATACAGCCTACACATAAGAAGCAGAGGCATATTTAATAACTTCTTCTTGTGGGAAGGGATATGTCAGATAATAAAGTGACAAGTGAAAATGCAAAACATGGTCGTGCAACTTCATTTAAAGATGAAATCTCCCATGATGCTGTCTGCTCTATGCAAGTGCGTCACTCAGATATTAAGCAGATGCCTCTCTCAACCAGGGACTGGGACATTTATTATTCAGAGGGAGGAATGCTGGGTCTGTATTATTGTAACCGCTCGGTCCAAGTAGCTGGAGGCCCTTTCTGTAATAATGTTCAAGTATATTTATTGTATGTATTAGCAATGTATCCCCCTGTATGCACATCTTGCTCCAATACTAGTGCAATGTTTCTGTTGATGCAATCCTCATCTCTGAATAATACAATGGACATGGTGTTAATGGTTCAATAATTAGAAATAACAAAGTAAGGTATATATCTTAATTGCCAACATGTTTACACCACCACATTTTCAGTTATTACTGGAATTTGTATAGTGCAATGGCTCAGTGTGCTTCAAACACTCAGAGTAGAACAAATAAATAATACAAATTTTACAGATTATAAATAAATAAATTCCACCCCCTTCCCACAGGGGTGCCCCAAGGATTGATTCTGGGGCCCTGTCTCTTAGCACTATTCACCACCTGCTTGGGTACAATTACCTGCTTGAATGGTTTATTATTCTCTTGCCTTTTAGAAATATTGATTACTGTTGGACTTGGACAGCTTGAAATTTTCACAAACTTTTAAATTAAAAAAACTGATTGGTGGTGTAAAATACCAATATATAAAGAGTACCATGTGTCCAAAGTTAGACAACGCTATTGGACACGTGATATCATATGATGTTGGTCACAAAAAGGAGCTTAAAGCAGAGCAGGGTAAATTAAATTGCTAATTCGTCAAAGGTCAAGAATGATATTTTACACAATAGAAACCCTGTTTCTGGTGAGTTCTCTTTTTTTTTTTTCTTTTTTTTTTTTATCTTTTATCATTAGTTTTATCCTTTTTTTCCCTTTATTTCCTTATTACTCTTCCTCTCAAAAGTTCTGTAAATGTCAAAGCAATTTAAATGTCAGGACTGTGACATGGAGCATAGGCTAATTGTGTAATTCCCGGAAAACATAACTTGTAAAATCAGTGCTGTCTTTGGTGCTGTCTCTGTTGCATGGTGCTAAAAAGTAAAATTAAAGTAAAATTAAATCCCCTATATGTGACTTTGGAAATAAGACACTTGTCACATGTGAATGTTACACCCAAGTAATAAAAACACACCTAACTTTGTTCTCCAGTCCCTCAGGGGTGGTCAGCATAACAGAATGCAGGACCGCCTGTGTGCACCGATGCTGCACTAATGTATCAAACACAGGGGTAATTCACTGCAATTAGCGATGACTCATTTAGGTAATGTCGCCACCACTCTTGATGATTAGCAATCCATTCAAAGACATGAGTTGCGTTTTCTTTGTCAAAGGGGAGAAGGCAATTGTTATGCAGATAGAAAGTGATTACCAAGCAGTAACACTTACACACTCTGAAAACATAACAAGAATAGTGTCACTGAAAACTTTTATTCACTGTGTGTGTTGATCTGCATGTGTTTAAATTATGCTACAGGACTTACGTAGCTGTGTTAGCCTGTTTTCTTTGAGGGCTTTAATTGCTCTATTTTCAGATTCAGAGTGACATATTTTTTGATGGATTTTGTTTTTGGTAATTAAACTGAATAAGTTTAGTTTATTTTAATTCAATGTTATATTTGGTATTTGAAATGACCTATTTGTAGATTTTGCTACTGCTGCATGGCTAAAGTTGGCAGTGACAGCTGTTAAGTTGTCAGTGTAGAAGTCTATGTTGCAATTTCAGCATCCAGCTTTGTTCCTCTTCTCACCAACAGCTGTCTGCAGTAGAGAAAATTCAACAAATGTCAACCTTTGTCTCTATTACATCTTTTCTTCTACTGAAGTTAACATGCTGACCAGATAGCCCTGGCCCCTCTTGTCAGTTTCCACCAACAATTCATCGCATCCTCTGATTTGCCCTGAAGATTTAACACTACTCAGACGACTTACTTTAACCTCTTTTTTTTTTTAAAAGAAATACATCAATGGCCAAAACTCTAGTCAAGCAATCACGACAACCCACTCCAGAGAAAAAAAAATATTCAGTACAATGGAAAACAGTATGTAAGCTACATTAATGACAAGATTAATGAAGTGAAAGGAAGATAGCTGTGCCACTGACTCCTATTATACTTGTCTATCTTTTCCTGTGGTAATCAGTGCTTTTCAAAATCTTGTGTTGTTCTTGACCTTGTGTTGTCTGCTTTTTCATCATACTTCCTCACCATGTAATTTGCCTGTTGTGATTAATTCAAGAACATTCACATTTACATAGAAAGACAGATGTTCTTATTTTCTACTAGCTTTGCTTCTTCTCCATCATTCTTGATTCTAGTGATTTTCTTCCTGATTGCTGAGTGTAATATGTCCATGCCAATGACAGTGACTCAGCCATCATCAACAAGATATGACTGGCTGGCATATGTGCTTTTAAACACTGACCTTGTTGGAATAGTGGGCTTTCATTGTCAATGTGACATCCTGCTGGCATACCAAGGGCTGCCACTGTTGCTGAACCTCTGAAATGGATTAAAACAAGGCTGCGGCCACATCACCAGCTCTGTGAGGCTGCAGTTGGGCACGCTGGTACTTAAAGCTGAATCAGTGTGCTTGTATGCTCACAACCACAATGCTAACATTTATGTTCAGCAGATGTATTTCCAATTGTATCATCTTGGTAAAGTATGTTAACACATTAGGAATTCAAAAATTGCACTAAATTAAAGGATTGGTAAACGAGGAAAAGCCATATTGATTTATCCTCCAGACAGATATTCACATTCCCAAAGTCCTGTAAAGTGTCCTGGAAAGTCAGGGATTAGAAAAGTCAATACGATCCATCATCTACTGTAGAAACCACATGTCATGGCAATGCACCAAGACGTTATTTTGATATTTCAGTAGACCTGTGGATGGCTCGAATTGATTGTGCACTACTGCAATACTAAATCACTGTTTAATCCATTTGATATCATGCATAAACATTATTCCACATGTGCCTCCTTCACATAATAATAGGCTGCTGTCAAACCTTAAAAATACTTTTAAAGTAAGTAAAATAAGTATTTTCATTTCAACTGGGCCCTGTATCACAGCAGAGCCTTCATCTGTGGTGTAAACCAACAGTAGCAGAAGTAGTATTACAGAACCTGCATATAAATAAATTGCAAATACAATGAATAAATACATTTTATATAATTAAAGTACAATAAAGAACAATAAGAAGAGAAATGTGAGTGACGTCATTTCATGTGAAAATCAAATCAACTGGCAACTGAATTGTCTGAACCTGCCAACATCTGCTTAAATATGCATTAAATGCAATGCAGCACACATCACCTTACTTAGTAGGAAGAGTAAGCCTGGAGCGTTATTTTCCCGTCAGTGTTGAAAGTAACACACTCTTAGATTCAGTGGGTAATCTGTCTAACGCTGTACTGCACCACGGTGTTTGTTTCGTAAACACGACATCCGCTTTACTGCATCTGTTGACCAACACCAACTGCTTGAAGAAGCTTGAAGAAATCTGACTGAGGTGCTTACATGCCCCATTAGCTGGGAAGATTAGGCTGAAATCTGGGCTCTGCTTTCATAAAGTATGACCTTACTGTAATTAAGACCACCTGAAGGAGATGGTACAAGGTGCTGTGTCTATGTTTTTGTTGTTGTTGTTGTTGTTGTTGATTTTTTTTCCCTGTGTCAGTGTGCACACGACCAGAAAAGACATGCATGCATATTTACAGACAACTAGAAAAGATGTCCTGCTGATTTCATCAAACCCTGAAATCCCTCACTGTCATAACAAAGGAGTCTCTCTCCTGAAGTAGAGGGGTGTAGCATGCGTCCCTCAGGTAGCATCTATGAAGAGCTGGCAGATGGAGGCTGCAGCTGTTCTCAGGTAGGAGAGCAGGCTGGAGATTGGCTTGCATTCCCTCTGGACTAAGCCCATCTCAGTGGGGAATTCACAGCCAGGTCTTTTCACATTGGCAGCCTCTCAGACCGGGCTGCAACCGGAGCTAAAGGTTCACACTTCTCCCCCTATATTGCTCCCTCCCCGTGCTTTTTTCCCATTCATTTGAACCTGAGCTGTGCTCCAGGATGCTTCCTGCTTTAAAGGCAAAAGAGACAGTAAACAGGATTGAATTTGTTTTTAATTAGAGTCTTACAGGAATTACTTATGCGGTGTTCCCAGAATTTGTTCTGAATTTGTGTACATTTTTAATCTAATGTTGACACAACCTGGAGCACTGCTGGTTCAAATTGGAACAGCAATATTTAGTTTCAATAAAAAGGCAAATGATGTCAATTTTTAAGCAGTTATACAAAAGACAATTAAAAGCTCTTTGGACGAAAGGTGCAGAGAGCAGAAGGAAGAACAGAAAAAACAAAAAAAAACACAGTAAAATATCTATTTTAAATGCCAAGGAATTAATGTGGAAAGTGATTAAGCAGTCAGTGATTTAATTGTGACTGTGCTGAATAGAAGGAAAAATAAATAATTAAAAATGTGGTAACATGTGGACTGAAAGTTTTAGTATTGACATACCAGTCAGACTGAACTGGGTAACTACAATAATGCTGGAAGTGTTGTTATAGATGTCATCTACAGTGCTTATGGTTATAGCCAACTTTAGTGAAGGGTCATAGTTGCAGCAAATAAACAAGGGTTAAAGTCAGTAGTTAACGTTTTTCCACCAAGACACTTTGTTAAAGTGATAGTTTGGGTTATTTATCACAGTGTTGTGTGACACACTTATCTACAGTCAGTGTATTACCTGCAGATGTGATGTATGTCTTCATTTAGTTTTTGTCTTAATCTGTCTCCAAGTAAAATACAGCAGGTTTTTAATAGCTTTTCTCAGTGCAAACAGATACCTCCTGTGTCTGGGATGAATTTTGACAAAAACAGTGAAACTCATTTAAAACTGCGAAGTTGAGGGACTTTGGACGGTAAGGTTTAGAGTATAAAGTCAGATGATAATAGTTCCCTGTTCAGTCCTTTGATCACTGCAATCGACCCCTTTTTATATACATGCAAATGTTGATTATTGCAGCTTGGAAGCAACTGTGTGAATTATTCACGATGCTGACCAAAGCACAATTTTAAAAGACTCTATCACAACATCAGACACTCTGTACTTAATGATGGAATCAGCCACTGGAAGCTGATTATGAACCGGAATCTATTATTGTAAAATGGTAAGTTGGCTGCGTCAAGGAGTAATGCCCTGAAAAGTCACCACTGAACTGTGGCACGAGGTTGACACAATTTCCATTCACTATATTTAATTTCCTGTCAGCAGGAAAGACTTTAAAGGTTAGTGTAATGATCAAAGCTCCAGCCAGTAGGTGGAGTAACACACTGAAAATCACATGCTTATAATGGCTTCACTTAAATATATAAATATGTTCAAACACTGAATCACTATTGGAAGATGTAAATACTAGCAAAACACACTGAATATCTTAGACAATACAGCTATGCCAATGACGACACATATATGTGGCTGCAGCCCTGTATCTTCAGTTGAAAACCATTTTGCACACCACATCGGATTTGTCTCAGAGCTTAAAATTCTTCTGTAACTGTCTGTTCCCCTCCATCTAGATCTCCTCCTTTGTGACTGAGAAAGATTTAATAAGGGGAATCAGTGAGGGATATGGCTTTTTCGCTTCATCTGTCTGCTTCATGGCAATAACAAGAGTCCATAATAATTTGTCCACTGGGGGTGTGTCAATTTTTTTACTTTATACTTAGCTGGAACTGCAGACTGGTCAGCATTTGAGGGCACTTACAAAGAAGTAGCTCCAAGAAAATTATGTATACCTTATTATTCTTACTAAAATTTGATATTTACAACACCCCAACTGAAAGTCAGAGGTGCTGCTGTCATCCCTCCCAGGTCACAGTACTCTTCTATCTGACTGTCCCTCACATCTGTGCCATCACAGTCCCGAGGGATTCACCATCACTTTGGCATTTGATGGGGGATGAGGAGTTTAGAAGCTTAAAGAACTAGTTTGACATTTTGGGAAATACACTTGCTCACCTTCTTGCTGAGTATATGATGAAAAGATTCATAACTTTCTCATACAGCGGCTATTTGTTCTGCTGCAGTCAGCAGACAGTCAGTTTAGCGTGGCAGAGACTGGAAACAGGGGAGATACTGTTAGCTTGACTCTGTTCAAATTGTCAGGCCATGACTTCCTGAAGTCTCCACTGGCAGCATGGCAACCTCACAGTAATATAAGGAAATGTAGTGGACCAAGGAAATACTGTAATAGTGTCTCTAGCCTTTGTTAGATGACAAAACAACCAGGCATTTATTTCAATTTACATTAGGCTTAGATCAGAAACAGGCTTTTACTATTTCACCTAGTACCCAGATCATGATAACTTAATCATTTCTCCATGTTTACCTTTATTATCTTGATTAATTGAAGACTATGATCGTTTCCTCAGCACTAATACAACAACAGTCATGTCCCCAAAGAATCTTCTCACCCACTTCATCACGTCATGCTGCTGAGCCTCCCAGCTGAGGGTGAACACCCATATTAAGTAGCTTCTGGGTAGGCCTGCTGGATGACTGCTGTCCTTTCAGTCCAGACACGGATATGCAGTAGGATATTGATAGATGGAATTAGAGTCATAGTAAATTGACACATTTCATAATATTTGATGTGGAGGGGTGGGATGTTTCATGAAATCATTTTTTTGACGATACAGATTTTCCCAGTTGTGTGCAGTAGTGGCAATTTTTCACGTCAGTTGATTTAAGACTCCACTCTTATGTCCTGTTGCTTTTGTGAAACAGCATCAATGTAATTATACTAATGACTACAAAAGCCCTTGACTTTGTGGGGAGAGAACAACCGATAGAGGTACAGAGGTACCTGACATTTTACTGGCACAACATGGCACTGGTCATGTAATGGTCGTCAGTCCATCTTCACACAAGTCAGTTCGTGAGACAAACAGAGGAGATTAGTAAGACAAATTAGTAAGAAGAATATAAGCAGGGATAAAAAGAAAAGGAAGTGTTAAAGCTGTTCCGCTGTTGAGCTTCATTATAACGAGTCCAACCTGTACATTGGTGTACAGGGCCTTGGTTGTCATGGTTTTGTTAATAATCAATCAGATTGTACGGACGTACCTAACTTTGTCGCCAAGGTTCATAGTTTTGGTTAAAATAAGTACTTCTTTAAAATTAGCCAATCCTTGTTGTCACAGCTACAATAACAATAGTTTGGTTAACTTTGTCTACCAATCATTGATTCTCAGGTGAAAGATGCCATTAACCTGCTTTCCAAACAACCTACTGGCTCATTTTTTCAGCCGTTGTGTTAAAATAACTTGTTGAACTTCGGTGAGCTGTGGTTAGAGTCAGACGTTGGACTAACCAGCAATGTTCTGTCCCAGAGATTCCTGGCTTAGCTCAATTACATTTAGCCACACAGGGAAAGAGACAGCAGATGAGAGGAGCAATCTCACACACTCAAGGCAGATCTCACACCACAGGCATCCAATCAAAGAGGAAAGACTGTCTTGATGGGTTTTAAATGCAAAAAAATAATTTTTCGAACACTCTGATGAGTTTTGTGTCCAATTTGACTGTATTAGTTGTACTTAAAGACATGCTTTAACAGACCCTAACTATAAAGCTGTGTCTTAAAGGAAAGAGCCAGTGAAAGTGCGGCACTAGATAACATCACAGTCTAAAAAGCTGAGGTCTTGTGCAGGGCAGCTGTTTGATATTTTCTGTTCTATAATTAAACTGACATTACAATTGTAAAAACTCCCAAAGCTAAATAGACACCAACGAAACCACCTCTGCTTTTATGTATTCATAGTGCATTATGTATTCCACTTTCCATGAATCACTGTGAATACACTTTTCTGTCGTAATAATTAAACTGTCATTATGCAACATGTTTAGAATGATTCTTTTTTTAAATACAATATAATAATTCCTGTTATTTTCTCTTATAGTGAATTAAGTGTCCACTCAAAACAATATTATAATGATACAGAGAATGTTATAAGGTCTCTTTTTATTGGTCGCTGTCTTTCAGGGTACTAGAGCATAAAATTGGAATATCATTCTATGATGGTACTGGCAGAAAAATCGTTTGATGGCTGCAACTCAATTGTATATTTTGTAATTACTATAAAAGGTACTGGGGAAGAACCAAAGCGTTTAAGGTGGATGGCTTTTTCATTTTCTAATTTTATGGCTTTTTCTTTGCTGTCAGTCCTTGTCTGTCAAGGCAGCAAGTCTGTTGGAATTTAGTGCCCATGCACATCAATACTCCAGCAGTATATTCTAAAGGAAATGAATGTGTTCAAAGCTGCCAATTAACAACATTCAAAGTAAACCTTCTGACAAGTCAGGGGCAGCATTTGCATCTATTGCATTACTCAAGGATGGTTCCTTACAAGGATTTTGAAAGATGCAGCTGTGCTCTGTATGGAGGCAGTTGTTTTCCCAATTATTTATAGGTTTTTCCACTGGGTCTGAGACTTTATTATCCTTCGTCACCGTGGTGTATTTATTTGTACACTATAGTCATTCAGTCTGGTTTGAAGTGGTCGGGGATGCAACAAGGTGAGGTCAACACATCTGGACAATGGCATACAGTATTTGCTTTCATCTACCCTGTGACACAGTGTTTTTAATACAGCTGAACTCACTTTAAAGGAGAAGTGCCATTTTTTACATTCTGGACCTTATTTGTGGCATAAAATACAGCTCTATTACTCACCCATATAACTTTGGTGTCATTAGGAGTCCTTCAGATGATAATAAGATCCATTCAAGAGCCGCATATATCCTTATAGTGGGAGTGATCGGGGCACAAGAATGCAGCTATTGCTTTGCACTGTTAAAATCTGTGCACTGACTTAAGCTATATTTCCTAAATCACTGAAGGTAGAAGCTCAATCATATCAGCTGCTTTGTTTGCAGCATAGGAGGGAAAGTTAGTCCTCACACATTTAAAAGGCAACACTGGTGATGAAGTTACTGAGCTTTGTGCAAAAAATTGCTAAATTTGTTGCTAGGTGCTTAAAAATGGTACTTAATTCAGATGATTAGTAGTTTTAACCTTATCACTCACACTGCAAATGCACACAACATGAGTTTTCATGGGAACAGAGAAGGTGATTGAACATGCTGAATGGATGTATAATAAAATAATAATAACAATATTTCCATGCAAATGTGTTCATACTTTTGAGGAGCCACAAAGCACAAATGATTTTACACATGCAATGTGAGAAACACCCAACATTACCATCTCATTCTTAAAGCTGACTTAGTGAACAGGGCAATGAGTAACAAGCAAGAAGCAGAAAATTGATGGTGTGACTGGCCTGAGACCACAGGGGTGTTTTTAAATTCCTGGGAGAAAAATGCACACGCTGGAAGGTGAGGAAAGAAAAAGAAAGCGTTCTTCGCAAAGTGATTTGAGTGATTGGGGGAACAAGCATTGAGGCCAAGTTATCTAACCCTAAGTTATTTTTGACTATGCAGAAACAATTATGTCAATTCTTGCAATAATGTAACTGCAGAAGAGTTACTGACCTTTTTTCTGAACAAATAAGGCATTTTAATGTTTGACTGTGTTTGAGTTGGTGGAGGGGAAGAAACCTCATGTACTGCTGTTAGTGTTTTTCAGAAGTTACTTGAGAGATAAAAGGTTTTGCATTGGTTCAATTGCAGTTATGCGCAATAGATGTTCTCAGCTACATGAAATATGTCCTAGTAATAGAGAAGCACAATAACTACCAGTTCAAGAACTTATAATAAAAAAGTAAAATGAATGAATATACTGTGATGTATGGGTTTACATACTTCACATTATGCTATGACATAAATTTTAGACCACACCATCCGGTCCTACCTCTGTTGTGTGCTACGCCCAGCAAGTTTCTGCATTTGCTTGGGTTGTATTTGCAAATTTATGAGGGTGATTTTGGATGTCTTGTCTATTTGCACATGTTTTCTTAAAATGTAGTGCTTTGAGCTCTCAGTGCCATTGTGATAATAAAGTTATCTAACATTTGATTATAGCAAATGACTGAGGACAGTAGGGACATTTAGATGCTTTTATGAATAATGAAAATGTTGAGCACACGTAACCTGTCTGGGGCTTATTCTGGGAGTTCCAAAAGTGGGTCAGGTTTCATCTAAAGAGTGTCATTTGATAAAATTTGATATAAATGTTCCTTTTGATTTCATATTGTTTATACATCTGGTCAAAGGAAATGGACAGACTGCGCATGCTTCTCTGTTGCAGGCACTGGTGCTCTCCAGATTCTCCCATAGTACATTTCAAACTAAGGGGCTGTTTTGAAGAATTTATTAGAAAAACTTTCTAAAAATTAGTTAACTATGCATTTTATATATGCACCAGGAGATTTTCCAGAAGTCCCAGTTCAATTTTTATGGGTGTCTCAAAATCTGGAAGTGACTTTTTTTTTTGACGAAATGAGCACCTCTGCTGTATCCTGAGTAAGACAACAAACAGAAATGTCCAGACATGAACTTTTGAACAAAGTGCCTCTTCATTGATATTAAACATGCTACATTGGAGATTTAACATTAACTACTATGGTTCCAGATTAATTGGGGACTTTCTCTTACACTGCCAGGCCTTACACCATGTTGCTGAAATGTACATGCACACGAGGTTCACTGTGACGTCGAGGTGATAATGCATGACAAATTGTTGTAATAAATTCTGTCTGACATTGCAGCGGCTCCCTCTGGAAATGAGTGATTGGCTTCCTAACACTTTTCACTGTACACCTATTATGACTTTATATAGTATTATACCATATGCTAATACTGATTTGGTTTCCACAACTTTTTCCACATCCAAGATGCACTGAGACAGTGAAGACAAAGGAAAAAGAGAAATAGGAGGAAAATGAAGCTGCAGGAAGTAAAGATCATTTATGGTCTGATGTTGGATTACAAATATTAAGTTTTGGACTCATGCTTTCTTCTTAGAGGCCCATAATGCATGAGCACCACTGTGTCTCTGCCAAGCATAGCTAACTGCCCACACACACAATGTGTGATTTAACTAATGTCATGAATTGGACCTAAAGGTTCAAAGTGTAGTGCTGAAGAAAACTTAATGAGTGTCTTTGACCCTCAAGTACTTCTTCGTCTTCTTTAACAAACTGTCTTCCAGTCTCTAAATATTAAACCTTGTTTACTACACACTGCTATTTACCAGATGTTCTTGAAGGTTTGACTGATGCACACTGCCTATAACCATTATAGATCTTGGTATTCAAATCACTTATCAATGTATTGAACAGAATAAACCCCCTTCGGGCTTGTCTCCCCTTAAAATATCTGTTCCCTTTGAACAAATCAATCAATGCTCATTTGCAGTCAGTGCAACTGAAGTAATCTTGTCCTTTGTTTTATTTTTAGAAACCTGAAAATGATGTAACAATCCAGTTATTCGCTAGAGAAATAGGAAAGATTACAGCAAAGTCTGAAAAAATAAGATGGACTTTGTGGTACAGAAATAAGCTTTAGATGTTTGTTTTTTCTGGTTCCTCTTATCCTGTGACCCCTCAGCTTGTGATCCTATGTTCTGTCCTGACCGCTACATCAGCAACCACCATATTGCAGTGTGTATCGATGGAAAACACTGCCAACCGACTCTTGACCAAAGTTTTGTGCTTTGTGTTTTAGGGCATACTGCACTGTTTTGTATTCTGGAAATGTTGAACCTCCTCCCTCTGACTTCTAGGACGAAAGAGAAAAAGTCAGTCTAATTTAACCTGGCTTGTTTGAAGTTAGTTAATGTAGTTCTCTCAGAGACGGCCATAGTGTGCCTCAGTCATATCCATTTTACATTCAGTTGTAGCTTTGCTGACTACATCTTCAAAAAAGCTTCCTCGACACCACCGAGATGACATGAAAGGACTTAACCGTTTCTTTATTCTTTGTGCTTGCACTTTCTGACGAAGATAAATGGATAGAAGGGGTTTGACCCTAAAATGTGTCTAATAAATTAGATGAGACACTGATTAATTTGCTAGATCAAATCACCAACATCTTTATTAAAATGACAGTTTCTTTGTGCTGTCATGTGTCTGTATTCATCAGATTTTTAAATTCCACTGAAGGATGTGAGTTGATGACAAGGTCGACTTCCTCATTAACATGTATGTTTAGCAAAACACTCCTAGATAAATAGCCACATACCCACCAACAGGCTGTAATTCAGTCAACGGTAAGCCTAAGGAGGGCCAGTCATTAAGCCTGTAAGCCAGTGTTGGGGGGCTGGTAGAGGGAAGCAGAGCCAACAGTATTCTGGACAGCTTTTCAGTTTAGCTGCTTTAGCATCTGTCCCTGGGGTGGCACACTGCTGTTGTACTTTTTGAATATGTATGTGAGTTATTGGTCCTGGGGGAGCTACTATATATCCATGGAGCGGAGGACGGGTGACAATGGGGGCCCAGCCTTCTTTTTCCTTTATCTGGGCCTGTCTGCCTCCTGATGTATCTCTCAGCACAACTTGTTCAGATTGCCTCATCTATCATTGGCCTCAGATATGAAAATGTGGATCCCTGCATCGGGGCCCAGTCACATTGTTACGAGAGCAATCTGGAGGCATCATGGGGGAGGCCCTCCTCCAAAGTTAAGGTGGGAGAAGGGTGGGAGGAGGGTGGTAGTGGCAGACAGAAAATCTCAAGGAGAAGAAAGGTGTTGCTATGCAGCTCTTCATTTTTATGACTCTAGTCTTCGGGGTTTTTCTGTACTGAAGTGTGTAATGAACAATATTGCCACCTTATCAGTGTACTATTTCTATTGAAAGCTTATTACACTGGTGAAACCACTTGTATATCACTCACCAACTATATGTCAAATTTAAAACTAACAAGTACACAATTATTCAGCTACTGTCTGTTTTCAAGGACATATGGCCAGCAGCATGGCAGCAATCAACACTGCGGTGTTGCTGAGAAATTAAAGACGTGTTTATGATTATGCTCCCATGCCAAATCTCTTATACCCTGCATTTGTTTATTGGCTTCCCTTAATAATGTGTGAAGGGGGATCTTAATTAGATTAGGCTTAATAAAGGAGTTACCAATTTGCATTACACAAGGTCATTCATTATCTATTCACAAACTTGGAAGGTCAGGTTATCTGTCGGCAAAAGTTGTTATAGCTACTTGAAGTGGACACTCCTCCAGAATCAAACTGTCTTTGACTATGTGAATTGAAGTGTAACTTTCAGAGGAAATATCAGCTTTTTATGATGCCAAAGACAGTTTTAAGTAAATGAGTACAACCATGTACAAGTAGACTGTAATCGAAAGCAGCGGCCTCACAAGCAGCGACGATGTGAAAAAAAAACTTTGAAGTTTTCAGTCTGGCCAGGAACCTGTCAAATATTCAGCAATGTAAGTAAATGAAGTCTTGAAAGTGAACACAAAGAATTCCTACAGCTGCTACAACATTTGTTGATGACAAACTGCCTATCTGTACAAAGACACTATTGGAAAAACTGTTACTACACCTTCTGATGTTTTATTAAGAGAATGCTGTATTATATAAGAAGAAGTAGTGCATACTGCTGTCAGAATGATGAGTAAAAGTGGTTGGTCACTGGTTCATTTCACAGCAAGATAATGAGCCAAAACATTTATGGAAAGAACTGGACAGTGGCTTCACATGATGGAAGAGCAGCACAGACTCCAGACTCAAACCCCATGAGGCTGGTTTGGGATGAATTGAACAGAAGGTGGAAGCAAAGAGACCTGAAAGTGCGACACATTTGAGGGAACTTCTGTGATGTAGAGCTGGGATTAACTTTCTGAGCAATGATTCATTTCCACCGCACAAAGACTGTCATATGTGTGTGTGTCTTTACTAACCAGTCTAAAAGACTCACTGTAGCCTCCAATTCGCCCTGAAGACATTATGCTGTTCAGAGAGCATATGTGACCAGCCACAAGAAAACCAGCAACAAGCTGGCCCGGCACAAGTCGTGTAAACAAAGAAAAATGTATTGTTTTTTTTTAATTAGTGATCATTTTTTTGCAGAATATGAGAGTTGAAATCATGAAGCCACTCCATGTTTCAAATAACAGTATTGGGGGTCTTAAAACTATAAACTTTGTGTTTGAATTTGGGTTGTTCCAGAGGAAATTCCCGCTGGCTAATCAGCTGCACGTGAAAAGGGAACCACATGGCTACTTATGCAGATCTACAAATCTTTGGCAGAACTTCTTCAACAAGACAGATGCTTCTGGTTATGCTGGCGCCGATCTCACTTCTGATTCTGAACCCGAACTAGAAGATGAAACTGAAGAGAGTGACTGCATTACACAGGAGAACATCCCTATCTACTGTAACATTTGAAGGTGATAAAGACAGATCCGTAACTTTAACTGCAAATGCAATGGAAGAAGAAAGGAGAATTCTATCCTCTGTTTGAAGGGCTCGTATTGTTAGTGAGCTTCTTCTTTAGGTTCACTGTGACAGCTTTTGTGCCGCACCACAAACAGAATGGCATTAGCAGCTACACAGCCACATATTCCCCTCAGGAGGTGGTAGAAACCAAAATAGAGCTAGAGAAGAGTGACAAGTGACTATACTGACTATTTGCCAAGTTACCTGAAACATACATGACATGTAACTAAGCTGCTGCTTAAAAATTAGCCACATCGACAGAAGGAAAATTCTGTCAGCAAACAAAAAAAAAAAAGGAAACAGTGAAGTCAGTTTCTGGCATGAGCTCGATTTTGATCAAAACTGTAGTCACTTGTTTTGGCTTGCAGGGCAGGAGAGGTTACAAGTCTTCATGTGTAGAGATAAATTAATCCAGCCTGTGACTTTTTTTCCTAATTAGCATAGGCTGACTTGCAGCGTGGACATGATGGAGACGAACCATTTCACCCTGTTTGTAAGCAATCTGAAAGTCTGTTCACACCCCTAAAGATTATGTGCTTTTGATGGTTTCACTTTGCCGTATTTTGGTCAGAGAAAACTCCAACACACCGCCTTTTATTGACAAGAGTGTACATTCCTAGCGATTAGGTTGTTGCATTGACTGTTCCCTAATGATGTTTAAAGGAGAGATCTAAGGTCCTGAGCTGTCTAGCTTGTCATGAAACACGGCTGAGGTAAAAGCAATGAACAGGGGAGGAGACCTGTGTGCTAATCCCACAATCAATGACGTCTCTATGGAATAGTTTAGCATAAAAGCAACAGCTGCAGTGCTGCACCGGTCACCCAACAGAAACTGAGGTCATCTGGCAGCGGTTTAATCAACACCCAAATCACAGCAGCTCCATAGAGCAGATTAAAGTCAATGTTTTCTTTCTTCCACTACTCTCCTGTGTTTGCTGGAAATCTTTTATACTTGCACATTCAGTGGTGACATTGTGCAGAAAAAGGGTAGGGTCTAATGAATGGAGAAACAGTATTTTATCCACGGCCAGTTGATTTGCCAATTGGGACACTTTTGAGACAATCCCTCAGGGCCTGAAGTTACTCTGATATGGAAATTGCTGCATATCTACTGTGGACATTTCACATCCTCAGTGTACATCACTTACATGTCTGATTACCAATAATGGATGGTACAGGGCGGTCTTATATTCACTGTCTATATGAATGTATAGAATTATAGATGAGAAAGATGAATGGCTGGCCAAACTGTCTGAATCTAACACACAATTTCACGTCTAGTGAATGGATCAAATTGTATAAACAATACCAACAGGATACCAATTATGCTATGACTTGTCACTTACTGCTGCCTTCTGTCAAAGCCTCTGTGACTCAGTATGAGGGGGAATTAATGTATAATTCATGTACAAATAAACCTTTCAATTCAAAGACAAATTTGTACCAGCATCACCATGGTAAAAGATTGACACAATGGGTACGAGTACCTCCCTTGCGAGTGCGCATACTGACAAACTTTCTCCTGCCTTTCCAATTATAGTGACTTTGGATCCAATGCTGCAGTACATGTCAAACGATATCTCTGTGGCTCATCTCCTCTCCAGAGACTCGTTGCTGTTGTAAATAAGGCTTGTTTTGGGACATTCCACCATGCTGTTGTGTATTTGGAGTTGTGGTTGCAATTATGGGCAAAAACTATGTTTGGATTTTTTTTCAATAATCACAATTTTCCCCCTAAAACTGTATTTTAGATTTTAAGCTGTCAATAAAAGACACTAAGGTTTCCAGTGAACGCTCTCTCTGCCTCTCTCTCTGTCACTTGCACCTCTCTTTTCCTGATTTATGCCTAGCTTTTGCTTTTCCTGAGTTTCCATCCTCCTCTGGTGATTTCATTCAATCCTGTCTCCTAGAAATTATGCACTAATAACAGAAAATACATGTAGAAAAAAAAAACATTAGATGCTTTTTAGGGAAATAATGGGAAGCATTTTAATGAACATATTTCTTCAAGTCATAAATGTTCATACAGACAGTATCTGCAAAACACAGACACTGTATTTAATTTGCTTTAAGTACATTCGCTGCTGGCTGCAAATAAAGCCTAATTATAGTTTTTAGCAAAGCTAGCATCACACAAAATGAATGATTATAACAACTTTAAAACATAGCTGTGGAGCATTTAACAGCAAAAACAAAGTCAGTGTTTTAAAACATTAAAGAGTTGCAACATATATCAACAGTTTTGTGAAATCGTTTTCAGAAGAGATCTGTCTGAAATCACAGTGAACTTTTTTCTGTACTATACTAGACCATGATAGCTTAACCAAATTCAATGAGTCTCTAAACATAGTAGGAAGGTATAGGAAGACTCAGGACAACTTCTGTATAAGTTGAAGTTTCGTATTCTGATAGAGGATAAGGAGAGCAGTAATAGTTGAGTCTGGAGGAGAGGAAAGCCTGGGTGACCTTTTCTAGATATGCAAATGAAAAGGCCTAATGATTGTCTCAACTGGACAAAGCAGAACTGCAGCACATTAGCAACCTGACACTCAAAAAGACAACTGAATCAACTGGTACACCTAGGCTAGAAGCCTCTTTTTTAATATTATTAGATAAAGACTTCACAAGGTAGTGTGTTTAACCTTGGAGCCACAATGGTGAACATAATAACACATAATAAATCAGTGATACCAAGCTTCATTGGCTGTAGCAATGAAAATCAATATTATGTCCCAACATGATTTGCCCCAAAAGTAGTAAATAAAATGAGACCCAGAATAGATCTCTGGGGGGACCCAGAAATGAGAGGAACATGTGAAGAGAAGGCAAACTGTGAGTGAAAAGAAATGAAGCAACCCATATCACAGATGCCAACATAATTTCAAAGACACCTGCTGAAGACATTTGGTGTCCAATGTGTCAAAAGTTGAGGGGAGCCCTGGGATAGTAAAAGTGGAGGGTTGCCAAAGTCTATCTTTTTGGGTCCTGGCAGAAACACTCTGCACATCTTTTGGATGGGTTGTAGTGAGCTTTTATATTAACCCTGTTTGATGGATTCATGACTTTGGTGATTTCCTGACCTTACTTTTAGCACCATCCACTCTAACATTTGTAGTAATCCATCCATTTGATGGATTTGTCAGGGTTATGGGTATGTTGTTGTTTTGGCCAATCGTTGAAATACTTAAAGTTTAAACTTCATAAACCACAATGTTTGTCTAAGTTTAAACAAAATCTTTTACTTACTAAAGCTATGCATCTGTTCGAATCAGGAGGTGAAACCCTGGCTCATGTGTCACCATCCAGTATGTCTCCCTACTTATTACACGCAGTACCAAAACAGCACTTCCTTTACTTGAAAAAATAATGTTGACAAATAGGACATTTCTCTGTGAACATTGGTCGTTTACAAGAAAGAAGTGCCTGTTCTTTTTCCCTCTTGTTTTTCCTCGACTTATCACCAGTTGTTGTCCATCAGCGTTTCTTCCTCCTTTTGAGGTGAGAGCCACAGCTCCAACTAGTTAGCACTGATGAAATACAACCCTGACACATGAATGGAAGCTGAAATGTAAGAGCGTTCTGGGTGATTACAGTGCTGCTTAGGACAAAAGGGGATGTGCACCAGGCATTGTAATGAGTCTCATCACCAGAAAAGGCGCAGCATGGGGGACGAGGCAAAGTAGAAATCACAGTTTAGAGCCAGAGACAGATCCAATTCCCTTACCCTGTGTAATTACTGCAGATCAGGCTTTATCAGTGGCAGACATCAGCCCTGGGATCTCTGAGAAAATGATCAAAGAAATGTTCAAGGGAAGCGAGAAAAGGGTGGAGAGAGCACTCTTAAAAAACACCGGTTAATGTTGAATGAGGGATTATCAGGTGTACGTCAAATATTGTGCTTCAAACAGAGCAGCTAGGTAAGCCCTGAGATTTAAAGGGAGGCTGGGTAGTCCACAGGCCCTTATCTTTTGTCATATGGGTTTTCTCAGAAGGTCTCCTTTGATTGTAAACTGAGGGTTGCCCAACTGCTTGTATTTTTTTTTCTTTTTTTTTTCAAAGTTGACGAGATACAGTGGATCAAAAGATCACACAAGGAGGATATTCAAATGCAAGATACTTCTAAGAGATTTTTGATAATATTCCCATGCTCACGCAAATTTAGAATTAGATAACCACTAATAGTCACCAAAAGGGATACTTAAGAAATTATCAAACATTATTATAGATCAATGCTGTACAAACAGTCAGGAAATATAATTCCACAATTCACAATAAGTCCCTCTGTATAAGTCCCTCCAATGTCTTTTATCGTAGGTTGAAACTAATTGGTTGTTGAAACTCAGTAAGACCACTGGCAGCAGGGGTACAGTGAAGAGAAGAGGAGTGGCTGTGGATTTCACTGTGAGGCAATGAAAAGCTTTTACAAAGCACTGAATCAGCACATTGTCCTCCAGTCTCACTAATCACTGTTCTCTGCTAAGCATACAGAAGCACAGGGCTCGAGAGTATTTCTTAGCAGTCAAACAAATGCATTAATGAATATGACATTTTTTGATCTAACAGGGTTGTCCTAGCTGTTACACAAGGATACTTAGGATAAGATGCCTAAGGAAAGTTGTCCTTTGTCATGGTGTGATGAAGCTTGTGGATCATGAGTGTAATATCCAGTTAGGTTTGCATATTAGAAATATCTGTGATTTTTTTTTTACACAGCATATCATGTTGCAAGCATACAAGTTGACAACATACATTTAGGTGAAGTTCAAGTTCGAGCATCTACTATTTATATATGTTTCTTCTTAATTTTGTATTATCATTATTATTCCTGTTCTGGAAAAATGGTCTCAGACTTTTGGAACCAACACTGTATTAGCATGAATGCAGAAATGTATAATTGTATGAGGTATTTTTGTCAATATATCAAATTGTTTCAATGTCTAGAAAGTTATAATTTTAGCATATTGTTATTTCACATGTACATATATATCATTATATTACATTTGCATACAGAGTGAGTGTTCACTAACGAGTTATTACTTATTACTTATTAATTACTTTATTACTCTTTTTATGGAGTGAAAAAATACATAAGATAGGACATGGTGGGACATCAGTTAGAGATACCTCAAAGACACAAGTTAAGAGTAGGCATAGTAGGAAGAGCATAGAAAGTAGGTTGCATGCATTCTCATGGTATATGAAGGAATATTGTGTTGTGTGGTGCAATGTCAGTACAGTCTGCCCTAGATTATCTGATTCCATTTGGACCAACAAATCCCTGCATGTCTTGTCTAACCTTCCTCTGAAAATTAATCCTTATGTGGTTTTTGCCTGTACTACCGCTAAGTGGGAGACTAAACCATGTACATGCATTTTAGTTTAAGACAGAAAAAAAAATTTGAATCACTTTCAGGACTTAATCCTTTTCAAATGGTATTAACATGCACCTATTTATGACAGCAACTTGCGCTCTCAGACAATTCATTCTATACCAGCTGAATTTGTCAGAGGTTTTATGTTGCTTGGCATCACGATCAAAACATTTAATGTAGTTTTTATTTTATTTTTTTCATCTTGGAAAAGCATTCAAGGTCCAATCAATTACCTTCCCTTTCAAAATGCAAGGCAACAAAGCTGACTGTAGTGTCATGTTTTAAAGCCTCCCTATGCACACTGATGATTAAGAATAATAAAATATGTGTACAATTTGCCTGCTGTCACTGTGATGACTATTGAAAAATAGAATATACAGGTTATCACATGGTTACTTTGTAAGACAGATGAAAGTGAAAGTCTGTACAAACAGTGACGAGGTTCCCAAATGAACACTGAAAATGGCTTTGCTTGTTATAGTCATGTCCCCCTTTTTTTTAATTCATGGTACAAAATCATAGTCCTTGTTTTGTGCAAAAACACATTCTGACACTTACAGCTAAAATAAGAGATAATATGAGGATTCATGAAGTGAAGTTAAATTGTGTTCATTATCTAATTCCCTCCCACTGTTACTATCCCCCCACCACAGCTGAATAAGAAAAAAATCTGTCGGAAGAGACGCAAAGACTGTAATTTTGGAAGATACCCAGTAGGTTTGGATAACTCAGACTGCCGGCGCCTCATGTTAACGTTAGATAAAGATTTGAATACTTTTCTGTCCGCCATCACTTACACTGCAAGCATTTTAAGAGGAGGGCCTCTAATGTTAGGTATGAACAGAAAAAATGATTTCAGGAAGGGAAAAAAAGTTTCATTGCTCATGTGTGAATCTGTTTTTTGTTTTAGAACTTGGTGCAGTCAAGTTTTAAAACAAAAATCCATGTTACCAGGCTCCAAGCTATTCACTTTTTGGTCCTGCATCCACTATTCAATCAGACCAATCCACATCCAGTAAGGATGAGATCAGTCTTAAAAAAAACAAACTAACAAAAAAAACAGGTACATCATTTCATATTCATTAAATTTGGTACAGTGTCGCCAGAGGCAGCTCTGCAGAGTCACAACAGCTGTGTGATTATTGTAGATCTAGTATTTCTAGCATTGTTTCTTCCCTTTTGTCTTTGTTTTGAGAGAGAGAGAGAGAGAGAGTTACCATTTTCTGGCCTAAAAGTAGAACGTCCACTGTGCCAACAAATAAAACTTCGAATATCTGTGTAAATGTAGTGGCAAACATGACAACATTTGAATGCCAAGTCTGTCTGTGTGTGTGTTCAGCCTGTACTGCACCACCCAACTCCCTCTCTCTGTTACCACTTGTCTGTAACCATTCATTTCCTCTCCATAATGGAAAACCATGCTAATGAATATGAATTGAAACATCTGCAATTTCATTCCTGCCCCATATTGTCCTTCTCTTTTTCTATTTTTTTTCTCCTGGCAGAGACAAAAATTTCCCCAGCTCTTGGTTTACTGCCATGAGGCATGGTCTGGTGCGCTGGGGGCTTCATATGCTGAGAAGGTCACGTCTCCTGGCGATGGTTTCCACTGTCCTTCAGCGGCCCCTCTGACACTAATCTAGATGCATCAGTTTTAACTGATTCACTCCATTGCAACATGCATCCATGGAGATCAATCAATCCATCCTGTAATTTCATCAGGATCTCCCTCATACCCAGTATCCCCACCTCCACCTAATCTTCCCCAACACCACAACCCCCCCTTCTCCTTGTCATTTTCCCAATGCATGCGACAGGCCATTCATCAGCATTCCCATTGAGCATGTGTATTTAAGACTTATTTTTACAATGCACCGGCTGGTATTCCATGAGGAGTTTGTGACATAATGTCGGTCAATGGATTTATAATGACTCTGTGTGAAGTCAAGTCATAAATATCACTCCACCTCTTCTCGCTACATGATAGGCTATTCTTTTAGCTCCATGAATCTAATAAATCAAATTGGCACTAAATTGGTGACTGTAGCATGAGATACAATAAAATATAATGATACCATAATATGCTCTCTCCCATCAAAGAAAGCAAAATTAAAAGCCACACTCTGCTTGGCAGAGATACCTTGTTTCTACAGACTCTCTTATCTCTGGGAAATGTGATGATATTTCTGTCCCCTTTGTTTCTTCCCACTGTTGCACCCTCTCCTTTTTCATGAGAAGCACACACTGGCTTTTCTGCATGTTTACCAATGACAAATGGAGGACTCTGGTCTTCAGGGGTATGAGGAAGAACCAGGTGCACTAAGGCTGTGGGCCTATAGGCTCCAGCGGCTTTAAGCCCAGGGGCCACCGGCAGAGGAGAGCTGTGATAAGTCTGGGCTGAAGAATGCATATATTCACATGGGACAAGCAGGAGAGAGACACGGCCGCATTGTTTTCTCCAGCCTGCTGTTGCATCACAATACACATTCCCATAATACACATTTAGCTGTGGAACAAGACATTCCAAGTCTCAAGTCTCAGTGGGAAGATGAAAGTTTTTCTTTTGCAAACAATTAATTTCCCTCTTGATTAAACTGAATTTTAAATTTAGAAAGGTATAAAGGTAAGAAAACACACTCATTCAAAATTGTCATAATGAGCTGCATTACTTTTTCAGACGGAGCTACATCACAGCAGCTGCATGTAAAAGGGGAAAAGATTTATACTTATTTCTTTAAAGTTAAAAAGTAAATTAATAGCAGGGACAATAAAAAAACACACAAACCTCTTTTTAACATAACATACATTTTACACTATCCCTGCTATGCTACTTGCAACAAGCTGTTCTTATCATATATTTCACATTTGTCTATTTATTGAACTTACCAAGTATAAACACCTTAATCAGAATAAATGGGCCCAAACTGAATGGAATTTCATTTGGTTTTACAGGGGAAGAATATTCCTTTTCCCAAATCGATCAAAAGTAAAATTGTATCATGTAAATGGTGAAACCATGCCTTCTTTTTGCACGTGCTCCCTCTCAATGTAAATGTGTAGTGTTTCTTCTCTTGCAAATGCTTGAATAAAAGTGTCATAACAGACATGACACTGCACTAATCAGACCATAGATCTCCATCTTCGATCAGTCATCTGATGTTTTGATTACTAGAGTTGTCAACAGGCCTGATAATGAAAACCCGACACCGCCCGACCCAGTAGCATTAATTCTCAGCCTGAACATGACAAAGCAAAAAAAAGAAGAAAAATGGCCTGAACTCATCCAAACCACCAGCACGTCCTGCCGGGTTGGTCAGGTCAGAATGGCACGATGAGAACTCTCTGAGCATGTTACACTGCTGTAAAACGTCCATTCTGGATAAATGCAGAGGAACATGTAAACACCAGATCAGAATAGATCACCTTACATGTAAACTGTTGACATGAAATCTTCACTGGGAATAATCTGAATCAGAATGAAAAAAGTCTCCATGGGAACCCTACAGACTGTTTATACATTGACTTCATGCAGGATATCTCTTTTCATTAAGTGTGATGTTTTCTTTTTTTTTACTCAGGTATGACATAATCATCTTATTTTTGCTCAAATATGTTCCATATCATTTCCACAACTTTGAAAATGAAAATCAGTCTTAATGAGAACATTATACTCTGTCTATAATAAGGAATAATAGACTAAAACTTGTTAAGAAATGACAAGAAAGTCCAAACTAAGGTTCCCATTCCACTGCTGAAGGGAGAACAGGAATGAAGTTTGATCTCACAATGTTTCTTCTTGACTTCTTAGCAAACAGCTGCCATTGTTAATGTTGCAGCAAAAAGTAAAACTTACAATTAGATCTTTTTAATGCTGATTATCAGAATTTTTCAGTTTGATTTTGGTCTTTTCAAAGCACCTTCAGGCATTTAATACACATCACCAACGGGAAAGTAATCAGTGTCTTTATAGTTTCATCAGTTAAAATTTTTTCTCCTGCGATGATGGTGTCAGAGGAGAGGGTTTTGACTGAGCAGGGTTTTACTGACACACATTAAGCAAAACATTAACCTTTTTGTAAAGTAAATTACAGGAAATGATATTCATCTTTAATGAGCTATTCAACACACATTCGAGGACAAGCAAAAAAAAAAAAAAAAGAAACGCGCTTTTCTGGCAGTGTCCCCTGGAAAATTTATTTGTGAACTCATGAGAATAATCATAGCGCTTAATTTAATGTTGATCATTTCCTTGGCCTCAACAGAACAGTTTTATCCTTGGACAGCTTTTTATATAAATTGATCAGTGGCAGAGACACACATCTACACAGAAGCTTTTGTTTCTTTCTTTGCTGTGTTTAAGCTGTTCAATCAGGTCACTTGTTGTCTCCCGTTCCCCTGACCTCCACCTCCATTTGTTTGTCACGATGTTTTCTGCTGCATTCATGTCTCCAGCACAATTTCTGTGCTCGTCTGCAAAGATAGTTACATGGTAATTCAGAGAAAGCAGTTCTCTGCTGATTACACAATAACAATAGATGGAGGGAGCAGAGTAAAGCGAATTTGAATCTGAGTTTTCATGCACACCTGTGGTTACTGAGAGAAAATACTCAATAAGCTCAAACCCAATAATGTTATTGGATAAAACTTATCCATAGCCCTGTGGATAGCAAACAAACTCTAGGTTTGCACATCTTCTTTGTCCTCAAACAGAAAAGTATTGTTTGCATTCTTACAATGTTAAACATGGTAACCACCAGCCAGCCAGCAGCCACTGTTTTTTATTAGCTGCCTTTCAGTGGTAATGAGCTAACATGTGAATTGCTTGGGAAAAAATCAAAGGGCTATTTGATTGCAAATGCAGTGTTGGAGGAGACACATACCTTGAGTGGAATGTAACTTACTCTGATTGAATCTGTCTCAATGGCAATTTTGTGACTGAATGAATCCGTTTTTACACTGTGTTTATGTACTATGGGTGGAACGTCGTTGCCATTTTGACACGTTACATTTACATCCATCTCCTCCTGCTTCAACAGTAGCTATGTTTACATTGACATCTTTTCCTCTTTCTGATTGAATTCATTCTGAATGAGTCTTTCGGGTTAACTGTTTACATGTGATCTGATCTAATCCCATTGGGTGTTCACATGTGCCACTGTATTTATTCAGAACAGACATTTTACAGCCATGTGACACAGGTTGAGTGTTCTTAACAGGTGGTCTGGTCCGAACACTAACAATTAGCACTCACAATTTCCTAACTTTCTTTACTGAAAAGAAAGATTGTAAATATCAGGACACGGATTGGCAATAGTGGACCACAGACTACATGTATTCCCCTACATCTCTAAGATCCTTGAGAAGGTTGTCCTAGAGCAGCTACATGAGCATCTGCACAGTAACAAGCTTTTTGAAGCTTTCCAATCTGGATTTAGAGAACATAATAGCACTGGTCAAAGTCTCTAACAATCTTCTTATAGCTTCTGACAGAGGTCTTGTCTCTATACTTGTACTTCTGGACCTCAGTGCTGCATTTGATACCATCGATCACGGCATTTTCATTTTCATCAATCTGCAAGATTGCTTGGAAGATATCAAATCCTGGATGCCCTCGAACTTCCTGCTACTGAACTCCAACAAAACAGAGGTTATTGTGTTTGGACTGAAACATCTCAGGGACACATTTTCCAATCAGATTGCCACTCTGGATGGCATCACCCTGAACTCAAGTACAACTGCAAGGAACCTTGGAGTCATTTTTGACCAGGATCTTTCCTTCAGCTCCCACATAAAGCATATGACTAGGACTGCCTTCTTTCACCTGTGCAGTATAGCTAAGATCAGGAATATCCTCTCTCAGAGTGATGCTGAGAAACTAGTCCACGCATTTATCACCTCTAGGCTGGACTACTGTATCTCCCTCTTGACAGGATGTCCAAAAACTCTCTAAAGAGTCTCCAGCTGGTCCAGAACCCTGCTCTGAGGGTATTGACAGGAGTTAGTAAGAGAGAGCACATCTCTCCCATTCTAGCTTCTCTCCATTGGCTTCCATTAGGATATAGAATAGACTTCAAAATCCTTCTACTAACATATAAGGCTCTTAATGACAAAGCTCCATCTTGTCGGCATGTAAAAGTCAACTGACTGTCTTCCACTGATTGGCCAGAGTGTCGTCACTGGAAGAGTCGCGAGCACGACGTCCGACATGCTAATTTTAAAAACACACCAGCAGCAGCGCCCACTGATCTAAATGGAGGCTTTTGTTGTTCTTTCACATGAGTTAAATGACTGCTGTGTGGGAAACCATGCTGTGGTCCGCAATCAAGGTGCAGACGAGTGTGTTTGGAGCTGACGAGAGGATCGAAAAAAGAGAGCGAGACAACAGGGCAATAGCCATCGTGCTATGACAACCCTGCCCACGCTGAGGAGTTCCCTTTCAGTCCACTCACTCGGTACAACACATATAGTATGGGACATGTATACATGCCCCACAGAGCAGCCACCGAACTGAAGTCAAACCTCCAGCACTCTAGTGCATCGCAGACCCAGCAGAAAGGACAGAGTGAGCCAGTGAAGAGGCTGTCACATCGAAACGATAAAACCGAACAAAAGTGTGCAGTGATGACCAACTGGCTGCAGCACAGATATCACTCACAGAGACCCCTTTAAACAAAGCCCACAAAGCTGCCATGCCCCTGGTCGAATGTGCCCTCACCCCCTGGGGCAACGGAAGACCCTTGCTGTTGTACGCCAGGGAGATAGCCTCCACAATCCAGTGGGAAAGCCACTGCCTAGACAGTGCCCTTCCCCTGGCTGGATTAGCAAAACAGACAAACAACGGGTCACATAAACGCACACCCTGAGTGGGTGCGGTGTACACTCACCGGCCACTTTATTAGGTACACCTGTCCAACTGCTCGTTAACGCAAATTTCTAATCAGCCAATCACATGGCAGCTACTCAATGCATTTAGGCATGTAGACTTGGTCAAGACGATCTGCTGAAGTTCAAACCGAGCATCAGAATGGGGAAGAAAGGTGATTTAAGTGACTTTGAACGTGGCATGGTTGTTGGTGCCAGACGGGCTGGTCTGAGTATTTCAGAAACTGCTGATCTACTGGAATTTTCACGCACAACCATCTCTAGGGTTTATAGAGGATGGTCCGAAAAAGAGAAAATATCCAGTGAGCGGCAGTTCTGTGGGCGCAAATGCCTTGTTGATGCCAGGGGTCAGAGGAGAATGGCCAGACTGGTTCGAGCTGATAGAAAGGCAACAGTAACTCAAATAACCACTCGTTACAACCGAGGTATGCAGAAGAGCATCTCTGAACGCACAACACGTCGAACTTTGAGGCGGATGGGCTACAGCAGCAGAAGACCACACCGGGTGCCACTCCTGTCAGCTAAGAACAGGAAACTGAGGCTACAATTCGCACAGGCTCACCAAAATTGGACAATAGAAGATTGGAAAAAGGTTGCCTGGTCTGATGAGTCTCGATTTCTGCTGCGACATTCGGATGGTAGGGTCAGAATTTGGCGTAAACAACATGAAAGCATGGATCCATCCTGCCTTGTATCAACGGTTCAGGCTGGTGGTGGTGGTGCAATGGTGTGGGG
>OMNW01011821.1:0-25530 GCA_900303245.1 Selene dorsalis | reverse complement strand
TTGTTTGAAAATTAATTTATATTCAAATGTATCATATATAGATTTACTGTACTGGATAGCACACGCACACAGAGGGAACTTAATTCAGGCCATTGGTGATTTTCAAGCAGTATAGTTACAAACAATAGCTATAGAAGCGACGTACAGCTCAATAATACACACACACACACACACACTGCATACTCTAAAGTGAAGCATCACCTAAGGGAATTATTTGTGCAGTGCAGTATTTCTTAATGTGAACCAGGGTGCAATAACCATATGAAGGACCAAGAGTAGCTGTGGCACAGATGATGATAATGGTTAGCTGTTTGTGAGGTTGACGGCCTGCTGGAGGTGCTAACTAGAAAAGGTTGTGTACTGGGTGTAAAAATCTGAAATGATCTCCCCTGCCAGTTGTCTGGTTCTTCAGTCATTGTGTGTGGACAGGGGATGTTTTTTCTACTGTTTTTGTGCCTGGGATGAATTTGATGACTGGGGTGTAGAACTGGACCAACAGCTCCAGTGGCAGATCAGGCATCTTTAGTTGCTGCATAAAGTACACCTGCTGCTCCTCGAAACTTTTTTTTAGGAGTTCACAATGTTCTCCCAAATGAGGTCTTGGGGAAATGGAAGTTCACAGCAACTCGAGGACTTTTGGAGGTTGTCATAAGGAGCACTGCTGAGATCTGTCTCCAAAGATCCACTGTCTTCTCCACGGTTTTGATTATGTCCAACTGCAGGTTGTCCTCACTGCACCAGTGCATCTGATGCACAACCTCCTGTTGGCTCATCACCATTTTGGACGAGTCTAATGATTGCAGTGCTGTCAATGCAAACTTTTACTGGGACAGAACATCCCTGAGGAACACCAGCACTGACTGCCTGTACAGCGGAAGTGACTTCAGCCTCACCTGCTGTTTCCCACCTGTCAGGAAGCTGCTGATCCTCTTCAGTGAGCTGCAAGAGTTTAGAGGATTGCAAAGCTGACATCCACAAACATAATCCTGGGATATGAACCTGGGTCCTCAAAGTGCTACATGATGTAGTCATTTGACTGAGTCATCCACTAAGATGTTTGCCCAGTGGGTAAATTGCAGGAGGTCCAGCAGGTGTTCTGTGATGTTCTTCAGACAGGCATTCAAAGGACTTCATGACTGCAGGCACAAGAGTAACAGGCCTGTGATTCAGTGCTGTGATGGAGGGATGACGGAGGAGCATTTGAAGCAGGAGGCGACTTCACACAGCTCCAGAGATCTGATGAAGATCTGTTGGAAGATTGGAGCCGCACCGTCTGCGATTAGAAAGGCTTTGTGTTGCCAGTAAATCACTGAAGTTGTTTAGTGTTTACCCAGAGACCATTTGTTAGTTCTTAACATTATCAGAGTCAATACCCATGAAAGTCGCTCCTGACATTGCACAAGTTATTGCGCGATTGAGAGCAGATGGGACAAACCAAGTTTAGTGTGTTTTTTTTATTTCAAGTAATTGGTGTATTTATTTACTGAGAGAGAAAAGGGGAAAGAAACGAGCATTATGCAGTAATTGCTGGATCTCTGCATATACAAGCAGCAGCTAATTGGAAAGAGGGCTCAGACATTTGTGGAGAGCAGGCTTGTAGCCAGTGTTAGTTTTAATGATCAGAGTAAGATGAAGGTGAAGTCTGTGCTTTGTTTGGTCGTTAAGAGTGTCCTTGAGTCTGGCTCACACAGGCCAGAGAAATCAAAAGGTGTAAATAACATGTTAGTAGTCAAGTTTTATGGTAGTTTGTTTCATTTATTTACAGGACACAGCACTTTTGCAAACAGGAAATCACATTTCAAACAACAGGAACACACAAATAAAAATTCGATCATACAATATCAACAGCAGAATACATGTTATACAAACACAACAAAATATGATGGTGGTGGTGTTGTTCTGCCACTGGGGAGATGACCTGAGATTTTCATGTTGCACAACAGCAGCTAAACAGCTGGTCACACAGTCTGTGTCCCTCGTCCTTGAAGTCTTAACAGACTCTCCTCCCAAAGACGTCTTCCACAAGTCCAGTCCTTGCTGTTCTGAGAAACAGCGTCAAGAGTCCTCAGGACCAAGGTGCTTGGAATGTTTGCCAAGTCCAGGACAGTCCAGTTAGAGGACAATGTTTAGTCAAAACCAAAATAAAACATTATTATTAATAGCACATAAATGCACCAGATAAAATACACACCAAGACCCGGGAAGTAATTGTTAACTATTGGAATTACATCATCTACTAACAGCACACAATACATTTTCTTTTATTTAAGACACCATAACTGTAGGTGAGCTGACTGAAATTAATCACTTTTATTAATCTATAATTCATGATAGATGACTTTTGCACAAAGTCACTTTCCTTGTTTACTGTCACACCCTGTCAGAAACTGATCCCTCGTAGCATCAGAAACTCATTGAAAACTACTCATCGTACACATTATTTTGCATAACATTTACGAAGACCCTGTGGGACTTGAACTTCCTGGAAAACTATCACTTCCTGGAAAACAGAAAAGGTGACCTCATGCAACATGAACAGTAGGTGTTAACCTAAACCTCCAACCAATAAAACCAGCACAAATTTGTGTTGTGCCCTGCCCCATCTGTGTCTGCCATCAAATCAAACCCCCTGTCGCCGTCTAACTGACGTCCTATTGGTCGAAACATTTGAATACTATCTAACTTTGTTTTGTCCCTGTTCTGTATCTTCACCCTTGTGTTTTCATGATAGATAAAGGTCTAACTGACATCAATCTGTTATGCATGTGTGATTGAGTGAGAATGAGTTTACAGAGTTAAATGAATCTGGCCGTTCATTGTTGACCGAGCAAGAATCAGCCAACTACATGCAAGTAGGGAAACTGGTGCTCCAGATTTCTCTTCCATCACTCTATCCTGAGTGTAAGGTTACTGCAGCACGATCTCCCCACAGTATGCAGATGCTGAAATGGGTCTACTGTTGGAGATCACAGGCACTGGACTGGGACCTTGTTGGGCACAAAGTATAAAAGGAACAAGGTGCTCCAATTCTGTCCTCACTCACAGCTGGCCTCCTCTCTCACTGTGAAAAACCATGTATTTATATCTGGGGCTTACATAACTTCCAGAGCTGCTGTCTGGAGGATGGTAGCTGGCTACATGAAGTTCTTGGATGCTAAGTGCCTACAAGTGCCCTCTCACTTGCTTTGGAGGTTGTGTCTTTGCCTCTGCGTCAATATTCAGATCCAAAGATTTCTATTTTTAAATCCAGACCTCACTACAGCTATCCTCAGATCCCCAGCAGACACTTGCTACAATCACAGGCTCCTCTTCTTCTGCTCGCTGCCCACTCACATGCACAGTCAGTGAGATGATTGTTAGTCATCAGCGGTATCAACTAATGGCTTGAAGTTTTCTTCAACCTTGTGTGTGTGTGTGTTTTTGCACTTGCATCCGCCCTCACTGTGACATAAATTTCGCGAGAACCCCTTCGATGCCAGAGCTCTTATGAAAAGGAAATCCCCACCCCGACCCCCCTCTCTGGCTCGCTCCCTCTCTCCCCTCAGTGGCACACACTGGGGGACTGTGCTGGTCTCAGCGCCAGTCACACAACATTTTCCACACTGCACTGTCAGCCTTCCAATAGCATTTGCCTTGCTCTCCTCTCACTTGCAGATTTTATTTGCATGAGGGAAATGAGCTGAGGCCTCCCAAACATAAAAAAAAGATATTTCCCTCCACCTTGCACGTGATGGCTTGTAAACCTACTGTGCATCTAAGACAAGACAGGCCATTCTCTGTGCACCTGATGCGAATTCAGGTTTTTATGTTTGAAAGAGAAACACTCAAAGAAACACATCTGAATTTTTTTTCTTCAGAACCTGGTACATCTGACATCTCTATGCTGCCTGCACAAAGGACCAGACTGCTAGGGACAAACAGCTGCTGCTGCCATTGACTTTGAATCAAGGAGATGTGATGTGAGTCAAAAAGCAGTCTGGAGCAGCTGCACTTGACAACAAGCCCAAGTGGGAAGTTAATCGCCCCGGCCGCCTCGTCATTAATAAACCTCTCCCCTCTTTCCCTTCTTTTTCCCCTTGCCTCTTCCCCATTCAGGGGCTCTGCACATCTGTGAGAAAGTCATCATTTCACAGTCTGGTGCAGCAGGATGCCATGCAGCCTGTCAGCCTCAGGAAGAGAAGGGAAATGTTTTATATCAGGGGAGAACTGTCTGCTTTTATGCTGTCTTAATACGAGTGTAATATTTTTAATACAACCCTGGAGAGATGTTTGAAACAGCAGTGTATAGTATCAAATATCCAGTATTAAAGAGGCAATACATTTTTAAGCATCAGAGAGGATACAAGGTGTTTATGTATAATACTTTTCAAGATGGATGGAGACTACTTTTCTCTTGCAGGAAGCTCAAAAATAGCCCCCAAATACTGTCATGCAGAAAAAAAATCCTACATGTCTCCCAAAATCTGACCTGTGACCAAAATCATCTGGCACAGAAGGCGGTTTTTTTATGTGAAAGATTTTGATGTGATTTACACCTTTAATTAGCCTTAATGAGGTCAATCATCTCATAGCTTGCTGTAGAATCAGAGAATTAAAGTAGTGAAGCATTGTCGATTGTCGAGGAAATACAGTGAGTTAATGTGCTTTTGTGGGCCAGTTGGGGGATTGGGTGTAGTGGGTGTAGTGGGTGTAGTGGATGGGAGCTCCATTGTGGCTGTCAGACACCAAACATCTAGTCAAATTTGGCACCTCCTGTTTGGACACAGCTCAGTGGTCAGTGCACCTGGATATCATGTCAAAGAGATGCAGCCATGCGATGCAGACAGCCCATGGATATTGTCTTTCTTTATTCCACACATTTATCTTCCTTGACAAGAGTTGGCACCCACATAACCCATAAAGCCACTTGACTGCTAGGTCTGTTATGCTAACAGTGGCTAAGTTAACCTAAGTGGTTAGCCTGCAGAGGAGATGAAGAGCAGGCCACGGACATCTGGTACGCTCACTTCTTTCTGTCCACACTCTTTTGTTTTTATTCTTTAAACTTGTAGTGTTCAACAACTGACACTGGCATCGCTTGTAGAAATCAACCACACCTTACTCAGCTCCCTCTGAGGCCACAAAACTTGCAACTAGTTGCACTGCCAAGACCTTGAGGGAGACCTGTTGTATTTGCAGTGCAGAACATTTGTATCTAGTACATTATTACCAGTGATTTTAATAGATTTTATATTTTGTCTACTCGTCTTGATCTGTTCATCATTTGAAATAATGAGGCCTTTTCTGTTGGTCTTTATTAATGTTGATATGTGTCTTTAAACTGCACAACCTTAGATGGCCCACTGTCTACACTTGTCACCATTAATTTTCCCCAAAGCTAACACTTAAATCACATGCACACAAACACACGCACACACATACATACGCATGTACAGATGCGTGCACACACTGTCATCATTGACATGTCCAGGCAGGCTGACGATTTGCTACTCAATCATTTTCAAGCAGGGTGAGTTACAATGCGATGACGGGGATCATCCTGTCAATCAGCCTCTCTGTGATAGAATCAAACGCTGCATATGAAGCAATTACCCAAGTCAGTGAGGATGTGTGTAATAGGCAGCCCATTCCAGGCCTTTGCTGAAACCACACACACACACACACACACATACATAAACAGATGATGTATTAATATAAGATATCACTTGTTTGTCCCACCTGATGCTGAATGATTTTGTGGTTATCAAATAACCAATCAACCAAAATTGAACTAGGTTGATAATGATGGACATTCAATACATATTCATGCATCTTTAATCATACAGTAACAATGTATTAAATGACAATGTGAAAACAATGTGAAAGGCATCACTTGTAGTAACACACCAGCTGAGAATTATTTTACATAGCTCCCTCAACACACACATTTGAAAGAGTTTTACTGTAATACTTTGAAGACATTTTAGTATCTCCATCCTAAAGTGAAGGGACTGACATCTACATCATGGTCATAATTCCTGTATCTGTGCTTTAGTGCTCGCCTGTGAGCTCATAATAACATCACTGGTCTCTAAAGCAAAACCTTAGTAGACTGTGTGCGGTGAGTCAATATAGATGCTGCACTTTTCTGAGAAAAAGAAAAAGAGAGTACAAGATATATCATGTTAGAGGGAAATATTTCAGTCAGCTTTTTCAGAAAAAAAAAGAAAAAAGAAAACACTGCCACATGTATTGATGGACCGATTATACTTTGTCCTATTTGTTTTTAAGGATCAATAGTGTAGACGCTCATCTTACTCACTTACCCAGAATTCGGCTTCTTTTTTCTCATGTTTTTCTCCAAATCTATCATGTGTTTGGACACCCTTGAAATGCTGCTTAATCTTCTCACCTTCACTGCAACCTGTGCTGACTACTTAAGACGTGACAGGATTGATTAACTGGGACTGACGTGTTTAATCAATAACAATGAATCTGAGCAGCTTCTGCTTTTAGTTAGAGGGCAAACAACAGAGTTTAATGTTCCCATGTCACAAAGAAGAACAGCTTTGGCCCGAGCCTGAGCATTACAAATGAGAGAATGACTTTGTGTATAAGAAAGTGTATTTACACTGAAATGTGATTGATTTTCCAGCAGTCTGAATTAAAACATATGGATCTATACTCTACCACTTTTTACATCACCTTTCTAAATCCCTTGTCACAACTATACAGCTGTAAATCAACAGCAGCATGGATTGAAAGGCAGGACAAGGGGAGAGCCAGAGACAGTAGTTCACAAATACAAAGTACTGAACTGTCCTCAGGCAAAGTCAACACTGAATAATAAATGTTGGTGCTATCCCCCTGTCTGGATGATGGATTGAATTTTGCATTCGGGATTTGCTCTTCTCGCTTGTCTTATGGCAATGCTATTAATAGCGTTGATGATCAACCTCTAAAGGCTGCGTCTATCTGCTCCTGAGCTCCACAGCATTAGCCAGACGCTGCCGGTTTGACAGGTCATCTACGCCAATTAACTCCAGAGCGAAATGCTGTCAACAGGTGCAGTGGTTTCAGAAGTTTGGGCTTTGACGTGACATTTCAGCTTTTGGTGTAACTGTCCAGACAAAACAGTGATGAACACACTCACAAGTCAGTTTTTGTGTTGAAGGATGTTACTGCTTCTGTAGCAGGGATGTTGCTGAAACAGTTTTTGAGTCTAAGAGCAATTTTATGATAAATTAAAGAAAAAAGAAACTAGGTTTGAAGAATAACATTCTTCCATGCAATGATAATTGTTTCTTGAGAGTCAGTTCAGAAGTGTGGGTCCCCTGCTGCTTCCAATCATTTCTCCACACTGATCATCACAGAGGACAGACTAGGCCATTAAAGAGGATCAAGTGCCGGGTCGCTCATTCCCCCCAAGGGTTTTTATGTAAATTACCAATGAACACGCTTCTCCACATCACAACAGACAGAGCACAACAACAAGAGAGGCTGTCACTTCCTGTCAGACAGCTCTAATTACCAATCAGTGACCTGGGAAATAGACGGCACAATAGTGGGGAGGTGGGTGGTGAGGGTGAGGGACAGAGAGAAGCAGATGATGCACAAAGCAATAACTGAAGAGTCAAATGAATGAGGACACTGGGAGCTGCTAACAACAGACTCTATGTAGGTGGCTTGCTCCTCACTTTGTCCCTGCATGTGTCAGCCTGCAACCACTTCTCATTGTGTGTCAGTGTCAGCGTCATTTCTCCAGTTTAGTGACTGGGTGAGTGTTATTCCAAATATTAGCCTCAATTGACATGCACATACTAATTACAGCTAAATGTTCCATTATGCTCACGAGCTCGTTGCTAATTTTGTCTGTTTGTTGACTGGTGCTGGGCGTGTGGTCCACAGACAGTTTTAAGAGCTTTCTTAGTGAAAGCAGCAGTTACAGAGAACCAACATAGTAATCCAAGACCAATAAAAAACAGTAAAGCAAAACAATTCATTAATGAATTAGATCTGGGCTGCATTTAGATGAAAATTTCTGTCAGGTGGTTGCTAGGTTTGTTTACTGGCAGGTAAGACACAGAGCCTGAAGTAAGGCCTAACTGAAACCTGCTGATAAAAGACCACTGAACTCCTGAGTGTGTGTTCAGTGCAGTGACTGACCCCTTTTATATTTCACACGTTCGTTTCATCCACTTTCATTAAAATAATATCAGTTACAGACACTTTGAAGAAACACGTCCTCCATCCTAAACGACCAAAGAAGTCTTTTTTTTTTTACCGGTTATATGACCCGTGGATCTCAAAAAACATGCAACGATAATTAAAAGGAATGAACTTACCCCTATGACTATAGGGATTATGGCAATAGGTCAGTTTGCCAAAATGTTGAACTATCCCTTTAAGACTTTCACACAGTATCATAATCTCACCGTACTTCTCCCTCTGCCCCTGTCACAACTACTCTGACCGCTACATGTTACCTAAAAAAATAAACTATGTGTCATGAAATCCTACTGAACATGGACTTGTTTTTTTGTTTTGTTTTGTTTTGTTTTGTTTAGTTTTGTTTAATTTTCCTGTGGGAGACTTTAAATATCTTCAGATGACAGTATTTATCTGCAGCTGGGTTACCTTTTGATCCAGAAAGTACAGTAAAAGCAGCTGCATTCAAATAAACCTGCACTGTCACCCTACAGGAGCCATAATAAGGTACAGACGAAACCGATGCATGATGGAAATCACACACACTTTGTCCTGAGAGACAGAAACCAGTGCTTTCGGTCACATTTCCTGACATGTACTGTTTTCAGCTTTCTAATAGGAAAGAAAATCTTATTAGTTTTTCTGTGCTCAAAGTTGCCATGGCTCATCCTGTATCCCAGAGGTCATTTTTTTTCTCACTGTGTGTGTGTGTGTGTGTGTGAGAGAGAGAGAGAGAGAGAGAGAGAGAGAGAGTACACATGTACCTGTCTGAATGAGGACTGCTGTGTCCAATGGTGACATTGCTCTCCCCTCCCTCTGATTGTTTTTAATGAGGCACAGATGGCTCCTCACTGTCAGCATCTCTTCCATTCATCATCTGTTCATCAGTCTACAGTGTAACAACACAACACAGAGGACAACAAAAGCTCTCGTGGCAAAGTGCACGGGCCTTTCATACAGGGACTTCCTTCCCTAGTGAAAGTAAAGGGGTGTTGTTCAGTTTACATTCAAAAATGAGTCTGTTTTTTTCAGTCAGACACAACACTGTCAGGTGGCACAGATGGGTGAGGATAGTAACTCGTCAGTTTGAATATCAACACTTCCCCTTTTAGAATTAATGTGCGACTTTATTCAAATGAGCTGAGACAGTCACACTTCCTCTGTTTGAGTCCTGCCCCCTTGTCACCAGAGTGAGGTTTGAAGAACAAGAGCCACAGTGGGACAGGTTTCAGTTCAGACTAGTCCTGCAGCAGCAACATCACATGTCTAGACTGAGTTCACTGGATCTGATCACATACGCACAGCACAATAAACAATAAGAACAAGTTTCTCTGTCAGTTTGACCTCCTCAACCTCATGAAACACTAGACACAGAGGAGGAAAAGGAAGCAAAGGAGATCTGTTTACATTTATTAGCAATAAAAAAGGTTTGAATATTTTTCCCTTTATTTACACAGGGCAGTGGAGGTATGATGTGACATGATCACAATGCATTGTGTTCTGTTTCATTATTTGTAAGTATTATCAGCAAGTGTAAAAGCAAAATAATGTCCATCAACTTCTTCAGAGATGTCTCTTGTATGAAAATAGTCATCTGCTGTCAAAGTTTGCGCGCAGATGTTTCCTGGGAACAAATTGTGAACACAACATGAACATATTACCACCTCTTACACAGATAAAGTAAATGCATTAGCCAACTATCAAATGTATGAGAGCCTCTGTTTTGATCTCTACTAACTTCTGGAGGTAAGAATGTTTATATTCTTGATCCATTTTTCATAGGAAAGAAGTGGAATTGCTCAAACATCTCAAGCAGCCCCAAGGCCAAAATGTTTATTTCATGCAACTGACATCTAATAAATACCGACATGCAAAGACACAGTACAGCGCATGTCTTTTCAGCAGTAGTTGTAATTTTTAACCACTTGTGAGGTTTGTTTGCTGCCAGTCATGTCTAGAGAGTTACAGTAAGGGAAACAATAACAGGAAGGGGAGGAGCAACATTTGAAGGCAGGTGCATCCAAGATGCAACAGACAAAAACTGTTGGAAGATACAGACCAGCTCTTCAAAAAAAATACTGAAGTGAACAGAGGAGTTTTGTCACAGAGGGTCTGCTGGAAGATCCAAAAACATCTTGTCAAAATACAGCATGTTTAACATGACGCGGAGTATGGTTCAGCACAGCATGTAGAAGCAGCAAACAAGTATTTGTAGGAGTGATGGTAATGTCTATCGTTTGGCTCCAAAGCAAAATATCAGATCTAAATGGAGCCAAATGTAAATGCATTGTCTCTTTAATGCACATAAACAACCACATAAACAAAATTACGCCTTCTTGGACAAATATGCAAATCAACCTGATGACAGCCAGTTCTTACCAGCCAGTTTGTAGCAAAACCAAAACACTAATATAGCAAAGGGAAAATGATTTTAGCCACAGCTATGTGAAGGAAATGAAAGTCCAGTTTGAATGTGCACACCAGAGAAATATTTAACGACAAAAGTGACAGTGCAGCCTTGTGACTGTGACAACTACCAGACCAGAAGCCACAGCATGTTGATTAATTTAACACCTGTTAGCGTGCTCATAACTTTGTGGCTCAGGCAGCATGTTGGTCAGATTCTTTTTATATGTAGTCTATGGTTAGACTGAATGCTACGAGCATGCTAGTTAGCTTAGCATGATTGCTGAGTGTTTCTGGGGTGCCCCAACTATACTAATATTAATTGAACCCTCTCAGTGGTAACCTATCCCACTTTGACCTGTTCCTTGTCCTAAGATGGGGCATAGAATTCAGGAAAGATTTCTTAACCAACAGGGGCAGCGTTGTAGTCTAATTTGTTGTGGTGGGTATACTGCTTTTTAGGCGGGTACACTGTTCAAACCTGTATTACATAGACAAGAGTTAGATATTTTGCTGTAGGGTATACTGCACCCCTGAACTGGGTTTCTAACTAGGGCCTATTGGTAAGACTGGTGGAGCCAGATAAACATATATATAGATTGACTGAAGGAATTCCATTCCATTCCAAGTCACCATTCAAGCCTGTTGGACCAGCCGCTCCAAGCAGATATTATGCAGAGCCAGGTCAAGCCTTCGAGTGTCTGCTCTTTGCTTGGCTGAGTGGAGGATTTAAAGACAACCTTGGGGAGTGTTAGGACAGGGTTAAAGAGAATGGTGTTACCTCTTACAGGGCCCAGTAGATTTATGATTGCACACCCTGAGACCAACTCCAGAGCCTGCATAGTGACATTTTATATGAATGGCACTAGGAACGTCCATCCAATACATAATACAGTGGACTGCAGTTTCTCTAATAAAGTGAGCACTCCTGAAAACTCAATTTTCTAATAAAGTGTGTAGAAAATGGTTTATCTGTCTGTTATTTGATAGGGCTACTGAAAATATCTCCACGGAAACCGCTGAAGTAAAACCAGTGATTGACAGGAAAGAAACCTCACTGCAAGAGCTCACCTGACAGGCAAGCCAGCAGCATGCTCTTTATGTTGTGGATTATAAAAACTGCAAAATGAATTTAAATAGTTTGTATTTAAGCATGTTGGTTATGAACTACAAATAAACTGACTGTTTTATGAAAATAAATGCCTCTTGCGTTGTTAAAGCAAATAAAGCTTTCAACACATCAGCAGCATCTTTAATTCATTATTCCTATTTGTTTCCAACCTTTCTGGAAATTATTTTGCACTCCTCTCATTCAGATAATTCGTATGTTTGTGCAAGTATCTAATGTAAATAAATGATTTGCCTCTGCAGATATTTTTATTGAGTATTCAGCTGCTTCTGCCATCATCTCTTCTCTGAAACTGTGGCGTACTTAATCTACAACCTTACTTTTACTGTCCAAGTTCTCCTGTGAAAAGACACTTTTCATCACTTTGTCATGTCCCCGTGTTGCTGTTGTATATTACACTTTTGTTTTTTCTTAGCACACAATGATGTAGTACACTCTGGAGCTGCTCCATTCAAGATGACAAGGACATTAACTCCATAAACACTTTGCCAGGCTAATTCAGCTCTAAATCAAAAAGTTATTAATTTATGGCACTGCCATTCTTTCCAAATGAGAAAATACAGCCTTTTGCACAGAAAATAACATCAAGTGCTTTTACAGTCATCTTTTTCACCTTTGTTTCTTACACTCAGCTCTGTGTGGAGCCGCACAGCAGAATGAATTCACAGCTCAGGGGTGGAAAAAGCGGCCTCCCCTGCCTTGTTCTGGCCAGAGACACCACTACATGCATGGTCATCAGCTTGAGTTTGTACCTCCTTTGCTCCATGATGGTGCTTGCCCAGTCACACTCAGGCTCATCGTCCGAGGGATGCTTCCCCTCATCAGAGGCCTTGCTACTGAGCTTGAACAGAGAAAGAGGGAGACAGAGCAGAATGGGCAACCTTGTAACGCTTTAATGAGCTGTCACGCCATCAGACTCAGACAGATAATTAGCCTTGATAATTTGTCATGTCATAATATCACTGGGCGGTTCATCTGCACGCCTCTCTGTGGACTCATCGCTGATGATCTCAGGCTCTCCAGCTGACATCTGTTTGTCTCCTGGCTGCAGGTTCAAGAAGATGGAGGAGAAGGAAAAGAGGAAGAGAGGGGGAGTGATGGTGATGGATCAGAGATTAAGCAAACGGATGTTGATACCTCAGGGATTGCTTGTCCTCTGGGAAGTCTCACTCTTTTTATAGTCTCACTGGTCGACTGGAAATGCTAGTGAGAGCCCATACAGTCCACACGACACCTCATTTCATTTCTCTGCCTTGAAAAGGAAGTCGACACAGTGCTCATGTCTGCATTTGAAGTGCCTAGAACTTCCCATGACTTTCCCCAACAATGTCCAGATTTTCAAATAAACATGCACTGAGTCTCAGTTGCTGTTCGTCTCCCTGGAGGAGGCAGCTTGAGAAAGTCACTGTTTATCTTGCCTTTATCAGAGATTAATGGCATTCATGATGCATCACTGGAGATTTATGCAGTGAAGAAGATACCGAGAGAAAGTCTACAAGAGAAACATGCAGTCATTGGTTATGTAAAGAATTTCACAAATGCAATGTGAGAAAAGCAGCGAGCATACCCACAAGCACCCGTGTGTGTGTGTGTGTGTGTGTGTGTGTGTGTGTGTGTGCATATGGTACAAGCACACACACAGAGGCATAGTGCTGCACAAGCTACGAGGAAGATGAGAGGCTGCATCTTGTCTGTGGGTGGGACAAGATGAGCAGACAGTCCATGAGCTTAACAAGCTGTGAGCTGAGCTGGAGCTTTCTAAACTCCGGCCGGCTCCAAAGAGGAGGAGGAAGAGGAGGAGGAAGAAGAGGAGGAGGAGGAGGAGGAAAAGGAGGAGGAGGGGAGGCAGCACGGAAACATGGACATTCACACTCCTCTCTTCTTCTTTGTTTTTTTTTTTTTTTTTTGGTTTTACAGTCCACCTCGTGTCCATCTGTGTATCTCATTCTCTGTCAAACACAAACACATTTATTAACACAGTGGGTTTCCATTAAATGAAATTACATCCAGCTCTTATTTGCCCTAACGTTTTTGTTGGCTGCTCATTCCAAACTGGGAGTCACAAGTTTTATTACTAGAGAGGCATGCACACCATGAGCTGAAGTACTTGTAGTTCATCATGTTTTTGCTTTTGTGTCCTTATAAGCTCCTCTTCTCCGGTAGTAATGCTCGTCATTACCAGTGGGCGAATCAAACGTACTAATTTGAAGACACTTCTACATTTCTTGAATATTAATATATATATATATATTTGCAAGTTGATTAACTCTACTCCACTACATTTCAGAGAGAAATGTTTTTCTACTCTACTTTATTAAATACAAAATGATAGAGGAATATGCAGCACCTAAGAATATTTATGAAGTCACTATATTAAAATACTGCTCAGACATTAATGTATAGTTGTAATAATAATCCAGAAATATATCATATGCTCTTACATTAATGTCTGGAATTTTGCATAATAAAAACTGTGGCTTCTGATAATTTATGGTTATTACTTGTGTAACATTTTGTATTGGACTTTATTGTTGTAGGAGCTGAATACTTCCTCCATTGTTCATTGTACATTGATAGAGATAGATCCTGCTGGCCACCAAAGGTCACTCGTCACAAAGTTGGTGGCTGATGTTGACAAAATGGGCTGGTCAGCACAGTTTCAGAAGGTCTCAGGAAACATGTCCTGGTCTCTGTGTTAGTGTTGGTGAAAGACAAAGGACATGGTTCTGTGCGTGTCACACAGCGGACCTGTCTGTCTTGATCTTAAACCATTTTTAACCTTTCAGTTTTCACAATACCCTCTGTAGTGAAACATCAGACAGATTTTTAGACTTTAACACTGCTGTCTGACATGCTGTCTTTTCACATAAGGTTTATTTAACTTTTTGTTTTTAATAGATGAAATTACATCTATTTTTTTATGTAATTGAAAACACAGTTCTCAGTCAGTTCTCAGTGCACTGGAGATTTCAAGTTTCCACATCACTTGTAGCCCATGCTGGACTGTGACTGTTTTCAAACCAGTCATCATGTCATCACTTGCATGTCCACATCCTTCACAGTGAAGAGAAACTTTAACCTCCATTAACAGATCAATATGAAAACAATCTCCTGGTGTCAAAGTGTGCACTTATATCAGTCTGCACTGTGAGGCTCACACATCCAAGAGGCCAGATCTGGTTTTCTCAATAAACTGCTTCCTCTCTGTAGTTAGTGATTTGCCCAAACATCCAATGGAGTAAATGGAGGTTCTTTTCATGTGTCCAGAAACATGTAAACAAGTAAAATTATTATTTTCACAGGAACATAACTGAAGGTTCATTTTACAAAATGCGAGAGGAAATGACACCTGTGACACCTTGAAGAGAAAGAAACAGGCTGGACTATAAATAACACCATGATCTGCAGCTCAAACATATAATTAAAATATGAAGTGCACATTTTCTTCTATTGATGTACTGACAATACACTCTAATATTTCATACTGACCAGAGGAGCCTCGCAAAATAAAAGATGATGAATATCACAGATTGAAAAGAGCTGCAGATGTTGTTTTATTATGCTTGTTCAGTATGGGATCATTATTACATGATGATCATCAGCAGGTGCAGAAAAACATATTGAGGCCCAGTTGCACAATTTTATTTCAATTTGAAAAACAGAATTACTGGTTAGATGTTATATGTTGGAGTTACACCTCACAAAGTGCACATGGAAAGCAAACAAAACATTGAAAATGGCACCTTCAACTTTTGGACACAGCAGCTTTTGCTAACATGAGCACCTCAGATCCCAAAACTGTAATTTTGTAATGAAATGAAATCAGATGTTACATAACTCAAAACAAGGCAGTGTTGCAACACACGGAGGAATCCTTTTCTAATCCCACAGATGAGATATAATGGACACTGTTCTTCAGATAGCTGTTCAAATCATCTCAGGCAAAACAACAAAGCAAAAATCAGTGGAGTAGAGAATATCCTGACAATGTGAGGACGGCACGGTGCTGATGACAGAGTCAACAAGCAGAACAGCAGCAGGTTTATTCCTCCAGATGGGAAGCAGCTCAGGAAGCAGTGGTGAGTCTGATTAGGGGAGAAATTACTCATCAGCAGACCTGATTGTCATCTCTGGTGTCTCAGGCAAGTTCATCCTCTCAAGTTGCTGAAAAGATGAAACCCTCTGAAATACGAGTAAGTTTACACCCCACCTTACATATAAAATTCAATTAAGTAAATACTCTCACTCTCTCGGTGCTTGTTTACACTGGTTGTTGACTAGGCTCAGGACCTGGCTGACAACTATATGACAACATAAAAAGGAAGATATTAAATATTCTCTGGAAAAATGTTGTGCAATCAGATCAAATAACTTTTTTAATTTCTTTCAGAAACTCTAGAATAAAATAGAATTCATTTTCTTCAGCAGTGAAGCACAACAAAATTTAGGTGCATCTCTACCTAATAATTTAAAAAGATAAAAGCAATCTACAAAAAATGTCTCTACATGGAATTGGTGTGTGGGATCTTTGCAGGTGGAGCTCGCTTTCCTGAGGCAGCGAGTATAAGAGATGTCCTCCAGCTTATGATGCTAGAGGACATCTACCATACTCACTCTATGGATCATTCTAATAAGCACTGTTACACTCTCACACATTGCACTTTAAACCATTTTCCACTTTCCCCATTTATACCTGTGTGGTCAACAGCAAAGTGTATGTGTGATTCGGCAAACTATAGAGTGCAAAATCTTCTAACACCTTCACAAAGCAGGCACACAGACACTGGAGCTGTTTGTGTCTTTTATATTTATACTATGCCAAGGAATAAATCATTGTGTTGCAAACACAATACATCATTAAAATATTCAGTGTAGGCTAGAATGTGAAATCCTGGAGACTGGAGTTATCAAACCTTTTTAGCTTGCTTTTCAAACGAAGCATCATCTAACGTGAAAGGCGTCTTGCAAACAAGATCTCAGAAGGAACTGTTGTTTCTTATCAAACTGAGAGTTACAAAGTCTTCTGAAAGAGTCAATAAAGGAGCCTCTATAGTAAAAGATTAAAGGAATCACTGAAGCTGGTTCACATCTCTGTTAATAACACCAGAAGCAAATAATAGCGTATGCTTGCATAGAAACTGGAGTTCATGGCAGGACACAATAGGAAGCTGCTTATCTCCAAAAAACACAGCACTGCAGGCCTGATGAGCACACTCCATGATACTGCTGGGGAAAATGTTCTCTTCACTGATGGAGCTCAGGTTGGATTGCTTGGGAAGAACATATGGCATGAAAAGGCCACTGACTCCATTAAACATCTGCCCAGACATATTAAGAACATGAGTGTGCTGAAGCCTCTCTCTATCGTTCAGTAGTGCTCGTCAAAAATGAATTCATTCTTTCCACTGACACTTCTGTGAGTTCAATATGAATCAAGTTTACACTAGTACATACTACCTCAAGGAAATAGGCTGTAAAGTCTGACACATGCTCTCACCTTCTCCTGCCTACTGACTGCATGTTGCCAACCTACTGTCAGCTGTATACAGCCTTAAATAGAGTTTCACACTCACCTGAGTACTCAGCAGCAAATGAATCAAAATTTTCCCCTCAGGGCTTACCATAGCTCTATGCACTGGTAGCAGAGACTATTCACTGATACACTAACCTATTCAATTCAAATTGACTGAGCAGCCCTCGAAGCTGCCTGTACAGGTCGACCTGCAGCCTGTGTCAAGGGCAGATATAAATTATTCCCAAGCAGTAGCTTGTATACCAGGGTCAGAGAGTAGACTCAGAGCCTGTGGATATTACTCCTAATTCCTGCTGAATGATTGAAATGAATGTATCACTTGTTCATTCAATACAAATGTCATCAATACAAACACAGTAACTGAACGGTTAAAGACCTACTGCAGAAACACTTTGTTCCTTCCTGGTGTTTTTAACATGTTGAATGACAAATAAAGACTCAAATCTAAATTTGAATCTGACTTGTGAGTTTTTATGACCAGTTAATGCAGAAAACCAGGTCATTCCACAGAGTTCACATACTTTCTTGTTCCAGTAAGTGCAACTGCACACCACATGGTCACTTTAAGGACCCTGCAAACATCAGTTTCTCACTCAGGTTTTGCACAAATTGAATCAAGTAGACACACAATTCTTTCTCATTATCACTCTCTCACTCCCAGAATCGGGACCACATTTTAAGGCATTTTAAGGCTGATACTTGACATCACTTTTCCAGGCCCTGTAGCAGTCATAAACTACTACTACTAAATAAAAAACATTTAGCATTTGTAACTACCTTCATCTACTGGTAAGTCTTCTGTTATATGTTTTGTCAAAGCTGTGTGACTTGTGACGAACTTACTTGACTCCACATGTTTCTACATTTTGAGAAATGCAACCGCTTATTAACCACTTACTCATATAATTATCTTCCTCGATGAGCTACAATGCTTGTTTGTCCTTGGCGATGTTAGAGCCAGTGTGCTAATACTGATAGTCTAATAGCAGTTATTATATTATTGTGGTTGTTGTTTGCCACCCACTGAACCTCAGAGTGAGGTGACTGACAGAAGTGTTTTTTCCCATAAAGTATCATGCTCACAGGAAAAAAAAAAGCTACGCATGAATGATTAATGAAGCTGTCATGTTTTCACAAGCACAACAGCAAACAGTCACAGTGCATCCACCCATGTGTTTAGTGTGACTAAAGAAACAGTCACCTTACACACATACACGTGTAACAAATGGAATATATGCAAAACAGATGTCCAGCCCGTTGTCTTCTCTTCCTCTTGCCCATCTCCATCTATTCATTATTTTCCCATGATACTTCAGAGAACCATCACACACTCTGAAGAAAGCTGTTGTCCAGCTCCTGATTGTACCAGATGCGAAGTTGGAGGAGAAAAGGGCTGAGGTGTTAAAAGTTAGTAGGAGGTCTGATCACCTCTATGAGAGCTCCGCTGTGAGGCATCCGAGCCCCAGAGAATTGCTGCTGCCCACGTTACAGTCTTTAAATAAAACGCTGCCCTGAATATACTGCTCTCTTCCCGGCTCTGAGCTCAGTTTCAGACATGCGGCAGAAAGCAGCGTGCCTACATGGCCTAGATGCAAAGCCCTGCTCAGCACAGGAAAGTGCAGCAGTACAGCACGACACAGGACAGAGTGGTCAGATGACAGTACAGAGACCCTTGTGTTTTCTAAGACACAACCTACGCTACAAAAGTCCGCAAGAGCAGGGAGATCATTTTTACCAGTTTCCAGCGCAAATCCAGGTTTTTAAAAGTTCTCCAATGTAGTGAGTAATTCACTGTTTAAATATTTTTCTCTTGATTTGAGGAAGAAAATATTCTCCAGGGGTATAGCATGGTTTTTGGACTGAAAGTTCTTTTTGATTGGAAGTTGAGTTCACTCATCACAGGGAGTACTGCCCAGTCTGCACAGTATCACTTTCTGAGAAAATCCCTCCTCATGATGTCATTCATCTTGCAAAAAATCCTATCAAGTTCAACAGGAAGTCAGAAGTCTTGTCTGTACTTGTGCACCTGTAGAACGTCATCCCTCGCAGCCCAAACCCTGTTCAAATTCAAAATCTGCATTTAGTCAAATGACTACAGGTGTTCTTGCTGTACCTGTTTTATCCACAGGTACAGGTTACACTGGGAGCTGACTGGTGTGTAGACGATGTTCAGTGTGCGCTGCACACCAGTCAGTAACAATAGTAAAGAATTTGAGCCAGGATCTGCTGTCACTAACAACCATTTTGCTGTTGAATGTGATGCAATAATCCTTATTTCAAGTTTTGTTCAAACTTTTTCAGGGATTTAAGGTCGAGTCATCTTGGCAACTTGCTTATCTCAGCAAGCCCCTTAGTACATTACCCGTGGCTTTAATGTCTCCTCATCATTTTGAACATAGGAGATAATTTTTTTTGGAAGATAAATTTTGGTCCCAGAAATGTAATATTTGCCGTTGTCAGATTGGTTTGTCTGAAGTTGAGGCCAGGGGTCATGTTTTTATTGGAACAATTTTGTGACAAGAAATGAAGAAAAAAATGTTAATTTTGCCTCTCTTTCTCGCCTGATTATTTTGTTACAGGAGCTGTATTGAAATATAATCACAGAGGGCCACCTGAGCTGGTGATATCGTCAAACTCGTTGTCCCATTTGTAAACTAAACACACTGTATTTGCACATCCTCTGGAGTTTTGACTCCCAGGATGCACGTGTAAAGTTAAAGCTCCCATGTACTTGAGAATAAACTTGGTGTACTCTCTGTACGAAGGGAGCTTGTAGGTTTCTACCCAGCATGAAGGGTCTAGTGAAAAGACATGTGATATTTGTACAATCCTGTGTTTTTTGGAAATTGATCCACATTTGGCAATTTTTAAGTCTCACATGCGGGTTGAGTATATTTCTACGAAACAACAATAACTATCTGCAACTATTCTTGTAAACATATTGCTTGTAAACATGCAGTTTCATGGAAAAATACTATTTAACTGTCCCTTTGAAATTAAAATTGTTTCCCATTAGTTTTTATGGCACAAATGGGAAGAAAAAAATGTCCCTATCCACTGCTGGAGGCCCTGTGGCAGGCAGCAGCCTGTAGGACATTAGGTGAAAGCTGGTCAACCTGAGGCATGCACAGTATTTGCTTAACAAACGATGGCAAGCAGGGATGGACACAGGATGCAAACGAGGCTGAGATAATGAGGCTGAGGCTGGTTTCTGTGTGTCACACACACTGATAGACTGTGCATCATGGTTGTTACCTAAGAAGGTAAAAAAAAAATTTTAGAAAATATTTTAGAATAAAATCAAATTAGGCAAATGAATCTAAGCAGCACCACAGCTCATGAAGTGAATCCAGGGGATGATTTTCTTTTTGGAAGACATCGATGACACCTGTGGGTGACGATGTTGATGATTTCGCCTTTTAGCCAAATCCTGATGCATTTCTAAAAAATGTGTATTTAATTTTGCTCCTATTATGCAAACTCATAAACACCCTCCCCTGCTATTCTCTTATCTCCAACCAGCACAAGGAGGAGATTAGAGGAGTGTTATATAGAAAAGTATTGAGGCATATTAGCCTGTATCAGACTCTAATTTAGATGGTAATGAACAATTGCAATGCTTTCATTATATGATTAGTCTTCAGATGAAGGAAAGCTATTGATGCAAAATTGTCTTAGAAACAGGCTTGTTGGCACAAGGCCACCTTTGCAATCAGGCATAAATTCTCCACATCAGTGCTCACTGAAAAACAGGCTGAAGCCCATTTGATGTGATAGTGATACAGTAAGTCTAGTGGGAATAGATAACTTGAAAGATGTTCAGAGGCTTTAAAAGGAAGTTCAGCATAAAGATGTGTTGAAAGGAAGTTCCCCATCTGCACTTCTTATTCCTGGACTTCATTACAGAGTGTGTAATGGAAAATTTTTTTGGTTTATGTGGAGGCTCACACACAGGTGGCTGAGACACCCGACTCTTAAATGCAATGACAAACCAGCTGCCTCTGACAGACAGCCAGAAAGCTGTTCCTATAGTGCAAGTACAATTACTCCATTACTCTCTCTCTCGCTCTCTCTCTCTCTCTCTCTCCCTCTTTCTGTGCCTTCACTGCTCTCAGCAGCAAAAGGTGACAATTTGGAAAAGGGAAATCCCAAAGACACGATCATCCAGGGTTCTTTTCCCCTCTCAGTTTTTAATGATCTGTTTTCCAGAGTCATTCCCGCTGACATTGAAATTTCCTACAATTATTTAATACCTTTTCCTTTGGTCATCTGTAAACACAAAGGATTCCTTCCTAGCAAAAAAAAAAAAAAAAGCAGATCTTTTTTTGGATGCTCATAACCTAGCACACAAACCCATCAAAACAGACTACTCTGCTGCCCCAAGTTCAAGCAATAACAGAGATGGTCATTAACTATTAACCAGCTCTTTTTCATTTATGCTGAGGCGTCTTTGTCTGTCAAGGTCATTCGATGTGAAAGGATACCGAGCCAGGAGGGCTCTATAAAAATGAGAGAATTAAAATATCATCTTTCGTGGCCATGTCTCCACTGGACCGTTGACATTCGCCCTGAATGAGTTCTAGTACAGTGAACACTTAAGAACATCACATTGTGCAGCAGGGCTATGAGTTAATGATAGAGTTACAAGTAGACCACTGCAGCACATTGCTGTGCATCAAAGTGTGACCTGAATCCGGGGCAAGTGGATGTGGAACAAGTGAGGCACGAGTTGCAGCACCCTGCTACATTTTGCCAGGTTTCATGGGTTCATATTTCATGCAGAGCAGAGATATGTGTGAACTGGATATGTGTAAAGATTGGAGATTACTATACATGTGTGTGTGTACCTGCACACATGTCTGACCTTTCCATTCAAACCAAGGGCACCCGAGTTAAAATAAGTCGATGCAGGCAGTGAGTGACACATTTCTCAGCCTGACACGAGCTCCGATTTGTGCACTTGTCCTGTATCTTTTTCTATTAAACACGCGCTTAGGAGAACAAGGCAAGGTCACTGATGATGTGCACGTCTCATTCATTTAATTAGATTAAAGCCTTGCACTTGTCACATGGCTTGAGTCATAAAAAATTGCCCTTCTCTTGCTGCAATAACGTGCTTTCTGTGTCCCTGAAAAGAGGAATCAGGCAGCCGAGAGTGTTAAAACATTGCAGTGTTTTGAATGTGTGTGGGTTTAAATCCCAGTGGTGTAACAGCTCCAACATTGCAGAACAGCGGCTGGGATTCTCTACTGCATAATGTCCTCTCTGTTCGCTTTTACCCACAACCCCTTCCTCTCCCCGTCTTTCTATCTATCTTATCTATAGCCTTAATAAACCCAGAGACTGCAGGTTTGTGGGATAAGTAGTATCCTTTCAATCCCCTGGGCTCAGCTGAAGTTTTCTCCCTCGCAGAAGCAGATCTCTTACAGAACATTTACCCAAAAGCATCTGTTTTGGATTCATGGAAGTGCACAGCATGTGGGGAGTTTCTGTGTGCATACACTGTGAGGTTGTTGTATTTTCAGTGGTGGGGGAAGTATGCACATCTTTTACATGTCCTGCGTTCTAAATCCTATTTAGGTAAAAGCACACAATTATTATCAGTAAAATACACAGAGAGTGCCAAAACCCAAAGTTCTTGTTGTGCTAGATGTTTGTTTTCCTATAATGCTGCATTGATCATGGGATGATATGTATTTTTTGCTGTAGCTACTTATGGAGGTGGAGGTTATTTTACCAAGTTCAACAGATGTCAGGCTGTTTAACCTGCAAAAAACTTGATCACATCTGTCTATGCCCGAGTCCTAAAAATTTCATTATAACAGTTCAGATAGAATATTTCAGCCTGATTTTAATTCAAATATTGCTTGAAACAAGACAGAACAACCCTAACCCTAACCCTAACCCTAAAAAAAGTTATTTCATTCACAGGGCAATGTATCATCTTGTCTTGAATGAAAAAAATCAAAAGGAACTTAGTGTAAAAGAAAAGTATGGTTACCTCAAATTACCTCAACATCATGCGCCGCTTCCTCTCACATTGATTTATTAGTTGTTAAGTAAGCTCCAGGATTGATGAGTTGAATTTTTCACAGTTGAATATATAAAACGTCATTTTGAACCTGTAAGAGAAGAAGAGCTGGTGAAATTGAAATAATGCAGACAAAGGATGAAAAGGAGAGAAGGACACAAAAACACAGAGAGGGTGAGATGACAAAATGACACAATGGAAGATAGAGAGAGAGAGGGAGAGAGAGAGAGGGGGAGGGAGGGAGATGAGGCAGAAACACTCCTGCCTTTCCGGCCTGCAGGCTGGCTGGTTCACCTGGTGTGGGCAGCTGTTTCTGCCGTGTGGAGACACACAACGGGGCCTAATGGAGGGTTTACGATTCTCAGCCAGCTTTCAGCCATCTCTCAGCACCTGACAGCCTCCTACAAGAAATGGCATCATAACAAGTGAGCCTCCTGTGTCACGGATGAGCAGTGAAGGGAGAAGCAGGGAGGCTCCACACGGCACGGCATCACGGCACAGTGTCCCGAGGATCCTTGATCCCTGCTACGCCTGTTGCAAGCCTTGAGATGTTTTCCACCCAGAAGGAGGAAGCGTCATATACAAACTCAGCTCTGATTGGCATTTATTTGGAAAACAAAGGGTGAAGCCAGTGACAGCCCACTTGAGCTTCAAGAGTCACTGATTTGTTCTGGAGCTGTGTTTATGCTGTAGCTGGAGAAAGAATCAACAGACTGTAGTCGTTTGAAGATGTTTAAAAAAAAAAAAAAAAAAGAAGGGAGGAAAAGAAAAGAAGAAATCTACTGGTGGAAAAAACAAACACCCCCGATCTCTTCTTCGAGTCACCCAACCCAAACAACCTTGCAGCCATTTCCTTCTGCCCTTTATATGATCAATGGGAGAACAGTGACAGGTGTGTCAGAACATTGTTGTCATAGTAACTATAATTAATACACAACACAACAACAACAACAACTAGGTTGGTTTAGGACAAGACTGCTGTTAAAATAAGCACTTCCTGGTTAGAAGACCTTCATCACCATGGCTACTGAAGTAAACACGACAACAATAAAACATGGCTACACTAATGCAACAACTATATCTACATGAGAAAATCAGAACTCTTCTCTGTGTTGTATTAAATATAAAGGACAGTTAGGTTGGTTTATAAAGACAGGTTGAAAAACGAAAGTTTTCTGTCCAAACTCTGAACTAATGAACGCTGTGTCTTGTTTGTTTCATCTGTTCAAATAAAAGACAACTCTTGGTAATTTATTGAATTATTTCTTGGCAGGGCTATGGACGTATTAAAAGAAACTCAGGTGCAGAATATCTTTACACTTTGGTTTTTGTACACATTAAACATCTGAGGTGTCATAAAATAACTTTAAAGGTGCCGGTAGGTGGATGTCTTTTGATCTCTGATCAGTCAGACTCCCTAGCCTTTCTCCCCGTGTTTCCACTCTCAGCAATAGAGCAAATAAAAAGTATCTCCCAAAATGCCACATAAGCCTTCATCCTTTTGCTATTAGTGAAAGAGGAGGAAGTCAAAATTCAGTTTCAATTATTTTCTAGAGAATACAAGGCTGTTGGGACAAAGTGGCAGCCCAAATTTTAAGAAATAAAATCACAGCTTGTGTGTGTGTGTGTTTGTACTCCTATCATTGTGAGGACAAGTGTGAATTTTAAACCTTTGGAGTGAGGACCATTTTGTAAAGTGAGGACATGTAGGCCGGTCCTCACCATGTGTTCATTGTAATGGCTTCTAGAGGCTGTTTTTATGCATTTCTCCAAGTTTCAGAGTGGTCGTCAGAAAGATGCCAATATGGGAAAAATGTGCGGAAAAACTTATTCTGTGTGTATTTCTTGGATACACACACTTTTTGCTCTCTGCTGCCCCCTATTGTCAGTACAGTACTAACCACATAAAGGCCTGTTCAATCCTGGTACACTATATGTCTGAGGTGATCTTATCACAAGTGAACGGCTTTAAGCAGGTGTTCTTATGTTTTCCTTACATGGTCACCATATCAGTTCCCGGTTCCGATCCCGGTTCTGATCCCGGTCCCGATCCCGGTCCCGATGCCGATGCCAATGCCGATCCCGGTCCCGGTTCGGGTCCCGGTCCCGGTTGTGATCCCGGTCTCGATCTCGGTCCCGATCCCGGTCCCGGTTGTGATCCCGGTCCCGATCTCGGTCCCGATCCCGGTCCCGATTCCGGTTCTGATCCCGGTCCCGATCCCGATGCCAATCCCGGTCCCGGTC
>OMNW01011819.1:77764-104359 GCA_900303245.1 Selene dorsalis | reverse complement strand
GAACAGGCTGATGGCCTCATTATGTCATTATATCACCTTTAAAATGCAGAAATGCACACACAAGCAAACTATAAACAGAACAGAGACAAAAGCAACCAGCTTTGTGGGGATATGTCTGTAGAGAAGAGCATTAGAGTGTCACTGATGACCATCTAGACACACACACACACACACACACGGGCAGACATTAAGAACTGGTTCATGGGAACAATATACGCATTCCAGTGTCGAGCAAACACTGGAGGTCTATCTTTTTCTCAGAGAGAGAGACTGAAGGTAAACAGTCTTATCTGCGATCGCCAAGAACAGACTCTTCTCTCAACACCGATTTCTCTGTCGATACACTGTACAAAAAGCAGTTTCTATGTGACCTGCAGAGCACCTTGCACAACCTGACACAAGATACAACACCAAGTGCTTCAGCTGTTTAAACTGTGGCGGTGAAGTGTTTACATAGCTATGAAAAAGTCACTGTTACTGTGTGGTAGGTCAAGACAAGATGAACATGTTGTTCTGTACTCTATGTGCTGATTTGTACAATGGTTCTGACTGACAATGAATCATCAGAGGGAAAGGTAACAGGTATGTACACTACTTTCCATCTTTCCCCAATACATGTAATTACACATCCTGTTCGTCAGGTAAATTGCTCTCTAAATATTGGATTAGATTTGAAAACACTCAGTGCACAGGGATGTTATCGTCCACACCTAATGAATGGTTTGATAGCTGTTTGAAGTACAACTGAAACTGAGACATGGCGTGTGTCAACAAAAGACTCGCAATAAAAACAGAAACTTCAATAAACACCAAAAAGACGCATCAGAGTTGGTGGTGGTTTCACCACCGTGACAAATCCCTGTATGACTTTTTCATTGAAAAAAGGAAGTAAAACTTAAATATTCGTAGATTTAGTGGATTTTCCCTCATAATGAGAGGGAACCTTAACCATGTAGGAACAGATTTTAGGCTAGAAATCTTTTTTTTCTCTTTGTCTGCACAACATTATCTTCACTGAAATCTCCCATGAATAAGAAATAGAGTCCACATCCATGCTAGCAGTTCTGTTATGCTATTTGTTTGCATTGACTCAGGCACAGACAAGGTTCCAGCTAAATGCTAACATTAGCATAGTGACACATTTCACCATGACACTGCCTGTGTTTCGAGGGATAAGATGAGCTGATGTCCATATAGAGCGAGAGAGACGCAAATGATCTGTGAAACTGGATGGCAAAGTCATGGATGAGTTGTGAATGGACTAATGACGGCGTTTTAATGCTGAGGTTTGTGACGCAGGTCAGGCCCTGTCTGCTCTTTGTCCCCCTGTCACGCCAAAGGAACTTATTTGTCCCACAGAGAAAGATGGATGAGCTGTTGTAAAAACGAGCCGGTGGGGGGTGGGGGTTGAGAGTGAGGGTCTAAACACCTGTGGTAGAGAGTGTTTTTCTGTGTCAGTGTGTGTGAGGAAGTTGCTGTCGTCCCACTGGCCTGTTTCCTCATTAGTGTCACAATCCTGCCCAGCATGGACTTCCTTCCACGGACAGAAAGGTGTCTGGGACAAACACACACACACACACACACACACAACCACTTGATCCATACATATTCACATAATACTCAACACACATGCATTCACGGGTTCTGTTATGTCATCTGTGCACATCTGCACACATGCATACACAATGCACCTGCCAACTTGTGCACAAATCTGCTTCTGGTAGAAGTCCCCATCCTGCCTCTCATTCAAAACAGGGGCATCCTGGGATGTCAGCACATATACAAACAAAGGCCTTTAGGGGGTTTTTGGTGAAGAGCATCTTATTATAAACCTGCCACCTTCCTGTTTTACTCTCATAATAAATGACATGAGTTAGGCCCATGAAAACTTTAACCTGTGCTCTCTCTCCTCTTAATTTACATTTTGAATTTTTATTTCACCGTCATGTGGCCCTTGTCTAACTTCCTCCTTTGTGGGATATATAACAAAACTTCATGCAGTGGAGTAAACTTAAGTATCCCCTTGTCTCTCTCATTTCTATATGATGAAGTATGGGAACTAACGGCACATGAGGGGTCACAGGTTAAGAAGAGGAGAGGAAGAGAAGTATTATATATATGCTGGCTAATTCGAGAGGGCAGGGTGTGCCTTTTGTTTTTATATATCTATTTATTATAATTTATTCTTATTATGTTTTTACATTGTAAAGCCCTTGGGCTGTAATCACATAATAGACTGGACTTGAGTAGTAGATAGCAGAACAAGGTTAATGAACGATTGTATACTGAATGACTTTCACTGCTGAACTCACAACGTTTCTTTTTGTTTGTAAAGTTAACAGCTGTCAATGCGGATGTAAAACTTACAAATAGCTCCTTTAGATCAGGCTGAAATCACACACACAAGATCGAATTGGATCAGTCAGAGCAATAACACAGAGCGTACCCAAAATAATTTGATTCCAGCCACTGTGTGAAACAATTGAAAAAGGAATGAGGCATCCTTTTTCAATTCATTAGTGAATGGATTACACCGACTGTAAACTGAATATGACCCTTTTTTTACATAAGCGGGTTGGAGCTTCACAGGCTGTTGCCATCCTCCACTCTGCTATTGTCAATGAGTTCCTGCGAACCTGCATGCTGCTGGAGATGTGCCACCATTGCCAGGAACATGTATCAAACCTGCCACTGTCCAGTCATCTTAGTTTCCAATAAACAAATGTACCTGTCTCCAAAGTAGGACAGCTCACAAGACCTTGTCAAACGCCCCACAGGCAGTGTAATTACACACAATCGGTTGTCAGATGTTTGGTAATGATATGAGATATTTGTCCACCAGGAAGTACAAAAAAAACACCAACAAAAAAAAACAACTCACTAAAGCACTGGAGAAATAAAAACCCACTGACTGGCACACATACTCACCTGCACTCTATATATTTACCCAGAAAGAGTAGCTGCTGTAAATAAGAGGGGGGAATTATTCTCCAGATATCACAGCCTTTCCAGTAAGGTGTCATAACAGTTCCCGCCAGAGAAACAAAAACCCTCTCACCATCACTGAAGGTTTCACTTACTGGTGACGGCACAACCTCTGCCTGGATACTAGAGGCAGTCTGAGTGGTCTTGAGAAATGTTGGGGAAAAAAAAAACCCAGTGAATTTTGTCTTTACTTAGTGGCATTTAATATAATGATTTCCTAATGATTTTGGCCTCAAATCTGGCCTCAGATCCTTCATGCATGACGCAGGATGAGGCTGTAACCTTTGCATATAACGTAATATTTTGGGGTCTGCACAGGAGCCAGAATGTTTTGCCTGTCTACTGAGAGCCCCTCAGAGGCCGTTAAAGCAGCCAGGAGCGGGAAGTAGTAAAGAGGGCAGGTAACACAAGACACCCAGGGACAGAAATACTCAGAACTATTAGGTGCCAACATACAGGGAGAGAGAGTACGGTGGCCCTAAGAGCTCAAAAACATGCAAATAAAGAAACATGCTGTAAATCCAGTCTTGCAACACCACAGTGATTCCAATGGACACAAGCGTGGATGTGCGTGTCCCTGAAGTCCAACCTGTGGCATTTTGCAGCATATCATCCCCTCTCATCCTGACTTTCTTTTCTTTCTCTCTCACTACGGGAATTAAGGCAAAAAAACACAACTGTTACTCAATCGACTTAACCTTAGAAGTCACAAAGTCCCATCCAGGCTTATCACTTTTTAATCTCCCCTGAAAACACTTGTATTGTGTATATATTACCAGATTGATGAAAATCTTTCATGAATTTGAAGTGCATTTGTTTATTTGCTTGTGTTTTTTCCTACGATGCAGTGTATTGGCCCCTCGGGGCCACCGTATAAGAAGCCCAGGAATATCTGTTTCTATAAAATTATGGACACCTGAGGAAAGAGGAGAAGAAAGAAAGAGAGAAGGGGGTGGAGCTTGGTGGTGCTTTGACCAGAATAGAGTGAGGAGGGATAGAGGAAAGGGAGGGAGCTGTTGCCATGGCAACTGCTCATGTTGGCATTTTGGAGACGTGCACAGCAGAGTGTGAGGTGAGAGACAGAGTGATAGGTTGGCAGATACTGTATCTGTGACATTTAGACATGCTAGCCCTGCCCCAGTATCCCTTATTGAACTGATGCCACATCCAGACCACGAGGCCGGCGCTGGGCCAGCATTACCTCACCAGCCAAAGATGGTGCGTAGCCTGGGGGGAGGGAGGGTCTACATGATGCTGCCTCTGATATAAAAAGAAATAATAAACAAGTCCAAATGAGAGCGATAGTAAATTCCTATGAATCCTATCCAAGAAAATCGATTAATTTAGCTTCCAGATGGCAGGTCCACAGCATCCAATGTTCGCTTCACTTCCACAGCAACTTCTCTCAACTGATGCTAATAAACGGGCCTAGCCAATGTATGTTCAACATAAACAACATACACCTCTCTTGTAAGTATTAATAGGACACTCAAGACAGGCTCCAACATGCATTTTGATCACCAATCAATCAGGTCTAAAGTAGTCTTGGAATTCATCGTTAATTCGATAAATAAAATCATCACCCCAAATCCTAACAAGGTGGTGTCACCTTTCACCTCACTGTGCATGCAGACACATGCACGGTGGTCACCATGGCAGATATTCGTCTCTCTATTTGGAGTCGGGGGCTGCGTCAGTGAGAAGCCCCAGACAGGTGCACTGCTGTGGAGGAGTTACTGCTACTGGAGCCTCTGGATTTAGTTGAGGGTGTCACATGACAACCTATTATGAGATCGGTGTGGGGGGGGCATACGTATTGGTTCTGTGTGTTTATGTGTGTGTATTTTTGGTGACACTATGGACCGGTTAATTGGAGACGGTTCATCCCACAGGACAAAAGATGTGTCCCAAAGAGGAAAAACTAAAACTGTTTTTTGCTAATGATGACGTTCATGATGACTTTATGTGTCTGTGTGTAGTTATAACAAGCAGCCATGGATTGTTTTAAAAGTAAAAACACTACCTCTGCATCCACACTTGCCAACTCCCAACAAAACCGTTGTTCATAAGTTAACAACACTAAACAATTTTCACTGTGTGGACTGTTCAGGACAAAGCCTCTTTTATTCAGTTTCCAAAGCCACTGCACCAAAGTCTTTTCAGAAATGTTCCAGTTTAAGTCCGAATCGCTCGTAGCCACAAAGGAAAATAAAACATTAGAAAACCAAACAGTTGTTGTTATTCAGAAAATGCACTTTTTAAAAATAGAAGAGCTTTCCCACCCTGATCGGTGGCTGTCTCCTCCAGCGGGGACACTACACACTGGACATTGTGACGAGAGCACACAGAGCCAGTTTATGGCTAAATCTGGTTTCACAGGCAGACTCTTTGTTTGAAAGGGGAACTATGCAAGTCTAGTCGCCTTTTCATCGTTTTGGTCGCTTTTTTTCTTTACAGAGCTCCCCCTACAGTTTCAGAGTGCAGATTTTGCACTGTTATAAAAACCGCTAACCATTCTCCCCACGGCCATGTGTATTTGTTTTTAATGAACCCCGCGAGACGGCAATCTGTGGATGTCTACAGAGGTGGGCAAGGTTAACAAGAGATTACGGATTATTGAGCATGTTTGTGTCACAGTGCAGTACATGTTTCTCGCGAGATGAGAGCTGGGACCCCGGGTCGTAGGCACTGATCTTGCAAGGTTGGTTTTCGGCAGGCAGAGGCAGAGAGCCTCCGTTGTCCCCATAACAAGTCATTTAACCATCACTATTACTGAGAAGGTGTTTAATTAAGGTAAAAATCTTGCATAGTTCCTCTTTAATGTGTTTATAAAGTTTTTAAAAATCCATTCATTTCTCTGTTTTCTACCTTCCCTTCCTGTCTGGCCTGTATCATATCCCTTCTACAAGCAGCGTTTATCTCTCCTGCCTTCTCACTTCATCGCTTCTCATCTCCTCCCTTTCATCCCTCCTCTCCTGTCCTCCGCTCTGTGACCTCCTCAGTACATTCCTACACGCACTGGGCCACTGTTCGGAGGGGGAGTACAGGGTCAGGGTCATCTGAGGCTTTTATTAAATAACATTCATGCAGAGATTGACGAGCTGCTCTTCATTGTTTGCCCTATGCTCTGATCTCTGAGTCCCTGCTGACATGAGATGAAACACAGCTTATACATGTTGCCGTGGCTTGATGAAATGATGGAGTATCGGTTTTCCTGCTCTGCAAGAAACTGCAGCCCAGAGCAGTGAGCACGAGTTGCTTATTTTTTTTGTGTTGGTGTTATGCAACACAAAACAGAGGCACATGACACAGTCTTAAAACTTCAAAGGTTGTGGCCAACAGCTGGATCGATGCACTTATAGTAAAAACGCAAGATTGACAACACTGGGTTTGCAGCTCATGAGGAGTTAAACCACTTATGTTTTAATTTTAGGAGCTGGTTCTTTACAGATCACAAAAAACAGATCCTACAGGATCAGTTGACTGTGGACTGATTTCACCTCCAAATGTATCGAAGGTGACAGTACAAGTCTTTAAATATGATATGAATCATGATTTGAAAATGTAATTATGTTTTTCAGCAGCGTTAGTCTGTAAAACTCCTACGTACGCGTTCAAAGATCTCATTACCAAATATGAGAGCGGCTCTATCTTCATCCACTACTGTGTTGATACAACAAAGCTTTTACCTTAGGTCGAGTTAACTCTGTATGACTTTCCTGCTCAGGCTAAGACAAACAGAGGGAAGATGGAAAGACTGTACTGTCAAGCAGATTAAACTTTGTGCCAGCGTGTGCACCAGACCATATTCAGCAAATGTAAGTGCAGTGTTGTTTTACCCTATTGCATAACAGCTCCCCATCATCCAGACACCTTTCACCTATACAGTTAACACACACACTTATTGTTTAGTGTTGACCAAACACCAGCTCCCAGCTTTGAAATAACATGTAGGACTTCATGTTGGGAAAATGTCATGGGGGGCCTGCTTGCCTCATACAAAAACAGCTACACAATGGAAAGGCACAATGGGATTTAAAAAGCCAACTCGTTGACACCTTTCCACACAACCACAGAACCTGGCATATGTACGCAAGCACACAGTGTGTATGTGAAGAGGGTCGGGACAGTTCAGGAGCCCTTTGCCTCACATATATCCTGTATGACAGCATTTCATCAGAGGTCACCTCCACCAGGAAGTCGGGTCATACCTTTTGTGGGGTTCTCACAACCGAATGCCGCAGAGATGGGGCAGAATATTTCCTGGCTGCTGTTATGACACCACAACACAAAACAGCTGCTTCGGTTCAGTGGCTCTTCGTGATGGGAAAACGTTTCTACACATGTGCGAGCGGACCTCACTAACCTGTTTGTGACGATGAAAACAATGAGCCTCCTTTATAGTTTTCATTATTACACTCAATATCTGTGGTGGTGAAAGACGACAAAATCTGAGGATCGCATGATAAAAAAGGCTGAGCGACACACACGATGTCGTCACTGTGTGGTTTTCTTACAGGACACTCTGATCATTTTCAAATGATCTATAACTTTATCTGATCAAGATTATCTTCTCCATCTCCAACTTTATCCTGTAGTTTTCCTACCCAGCATGCCAAAGGGCTTCTGTACACTGTGGCACCGGACACGACAAGTGAAGCATGATGCAGACACTTAAGAATGAAGACAAGCCCGAGACAAGATGACAGTGTGTCCTCTGTGACAGTGAAACATAAGAACATGAGGTGCTGGCAGACAAATAACTAAGAGCATGCACAGCTCTGTGGATATTTCCATTCACCGCTGAATAAATAAAGGTTATGGGAGGGACCTGGCACACTTATAGAATTGATACGGGTTACATAACATACCTCAATGCACACATGCATGCACAGACACACATATGCTCATGCTGAGTTAGTGGACTTAGTTTTGCTGCAATTTTCAAGCACATTTCCCCCCGCCCGCCCCTTTTTTTTTTTGAAGATTTTAACACAACACAACAGCAGTATACACTACTGTAGCTGAACAAAGGTAGTGCATTCCTTAAAGACACATTGCTTATGTTTACACTCTTGTCTGTCAGTGGAAGTTAACTTAACAACATATATTTGATGGATGGTTTGTTGTGCCTTTTCCCATTATTCACTATACATGCATTCTCAAATTCAAACTTTTTACTCATATTCAAACACAACACTCGTCTCCCAGACGTTTGTCATTATAAATCCCCATCTAAGCCCTTTTCATGTTCCAGTTATTTGGGGGGAATCTGGCGTTGCTAAACCCCAATGTTACAAAAAGCCTGTTTGTAATTTCCCTTCTCATGCGATACATACTTTTCCTTTTTGAACTCTGCTTTAAATTTGATTTTGCTATCAAAAAGTGACAGTTCGTCCTCTGCCAAACCAATTGTTCAATTGATCTTTTGATTTGCTCCCTTTGGGCAATAGGTTGCATGGTAGTGAAACACAATATGAAATCTCAAAGCACCTGGATGCATCATGGAAACACAGAACAGAAAAAAACTGAGTTCACAAATTTATATAACTTCAAATGACTTCAAATTATCATGACTATCAAATTATCTGCATGTGTATGTCTTCATGTTACTGAGTTGATTTAAGAAATGTCAGCACGTTCATGTGCATTAAATAATTATTTGCTGCAATTCATACTGAAAGGCCGATGCACTGCAAAGGCAAGAAGTAGCTGATAGGTAGCATGTACATTAATCAATCTATATCATATCATGCAATATAAATCCAACATGTTACGTGTCATAATATGATACAAACTTGTAAAATGGTGACAGACTACTGACGGAGTGTGTTGTGCCTCTGTGCACATTTGCACAGAGAACGTGCACCTGTCTTTGACTTCACATCCATTTGAAAGATATGCAGCCTTTGATTTACATCATTCATCTGTCTGTGCAAAGAATAAGGAGAATTAATAGTGAGCCATGAGAGGAGGGTGAAACAGGTTCACCTGTGTGTAACGCAGAGTGATTGTTCAGTGCTGTAGGTATTTACGTATTGTATCATTGTGTCAGCATGTGCATGTTTGTGCAGTGAGTGGGCACAGACAATAGGCCTTTGTCTTTCTGCATCCTATTTTTCTCTTGTGGGCTGACACAGACATTCATACACACACACTCACACTTGTGCACACACGCACCTCATCTACACACAGTTCCTCCTGGCTTCCGTCAAGTTACAACAGTTTAGAGACAGCAAAACAGGAACAATCTGATCTTCCCTTCCTGCCTCACATTTCCTGCCCTCCCCCCTCCGCTGCTTTGATATACTGACAGAGAGAGAAAGAGAGAGAAATTAAAGGGAGAAATAACATCTTGGTGTGGATGAAAAAAAAAAAACTATGCAGAGGCTGACATGAATAAGAAGGTGGGGGCAGGTGTGGGGTGTAGAGTAAGTGAGTGTGTTTGTGCGTGTGTGTGTATATGCGTGTGTGTGGAATGAGGGTCGTGAAATGAGGATGTGGCCTGAGATCATGGGAAAACAGTGGAGAGCAGGAGCTGAGAGGTGCAGTGGGCAGGTGTCAACAAGTGAAATCTTTTGTAGTTCCACTTGTGAGCAAGTTTACAAAAAGACATCCTGCATTGTTTTATAAAGTTTATTGTGTCCATTTTTTCTTTCATGGGAACTTCTCTATCGAAATTAATTTGTTAGCATTAGCATAGACAAATGAAAAACTTTATTATTAATGCATTTTAAAGATTCACAATATAATTTTATTATCATTATCACAAAGAAAACGTCATCCTTGAAACTGATTTGTGGAATATATTTATACTGTAAATGAACACATTATTAAAAAGCTTAAATTGAAAACAAATCTGCTGTTTGTTCTCCTGAGTAACTGCTTGTTTTGTCAGAACATGCCAAAAAAAATGAAAACTTATCAAAATGTTTATCAATCTTCAGATTATTCTGTCAAACCAATATCCCAAAACACAAATATGCTCCGTTTCATATCACGTAATACAAATAGAAACAGATCTATTCCAGGTGCAACAGTCCGCTGCGTACATACACAAGTTTTGTGGACAGTTTTAATGTATAAACTACATGTGGCTATGAAACACAGTTCTCTCTCAGAGAATAAAGTTTTTGTTATTTGTTTTTTCCCCCAAGAATTTACTGATAATAACAAATGATAAAATGATAATCTTCTCCTTTAAGAAGCATGTAAACCTACAATACACTAACATCACATCAAGCCCATAACTAGCTTCTGCTCTGCAGTGATTAAAGACATGATCAGTGCAGGCTGGTTGTGCAAATGAGAAACATTTGCCTGTCGGTGCAGAGTCTATCTCTGAGGTCAATATTAACTTAAAGTCCCTATCAAAAATAGAGCTGATGGGAACATGTAATTTAGTAACGACCTCAGTTGCACTTACACTGAAAGGTCACGTTGCACGTTATGGGGCTGGTTTACGAGATACACACACTTATTTTCCCAATCTCTTTAACACATTCAAATCTATACTCAAACACACACACACACATGAACACACCAACTCGGAGCACCTGATGTGCTGCGGTTCAGAAGAAGGAAGTGAAAACTCAGTCCATCTGCTCTGACAGGAAGTCAACAGAAGCCACATACAGGCGTGCTGACGTCAATCAGAGCCACAGGAACACCTCCCCACAGCACACACACACACTCACACACACAAACTCAAATTACTCATACTGATGCATGTACGCCATGATAAACACTCACTCAAAACAGACACCTTCAATCCGCTATTGCAAAACTGCATGAAGCGAATTAAACACATTATGCTCTGAGATTTGATTACACACTAATGTTTATACTCACTCATACGTGCACGAGCTTGTACGCACACAAACACACAGACATACAGTATAAAGCCAGATTATCACAGAACTTGTTTCCTTTCTATAGTAAAATAAAGATGTGAACCATCCAGAGGAGTCTCTATACATGATCCCTGTGATGAGTGAAGCTTATGTGAGACACATAACTGAGTAATAAAATGACTCTATGAGCTTCTGAGAGAAAAACACAACAGTTTTTTTTTTTACAGAAAAGAGAAGACAACAGTGCTGAACTGACTGAGCATCATTTTCACTTGTTCTTTGATGTCACATCTTGACATATGTAATTGACTTCTTGCTGGATGGCTAACTAAACCTCTCCGTTCTCGGTTTCAGTATTGCTCATCGTTGTCATCTCTTTACACAACAACACATGCCTAGAGAGTGTGGGAACATCTGCCCACAGATGTGATACGAAAGCTCTGATAAAACATCTAAAATATTATTTTTTTCTTTCTTTTTTCTGTATCTGCTTGTTTGATTTGTTCAATAATATGTTTTTCTAGTTTTAGCGGCCACATATTTAACATTATTCTCAAAGATACAGCACAATGTGGAGTTAGTTTCTGCATTTTCTTCACATCTTATTCTTAACTTCAGCATAATTTTACAGTGAAACACACAATTCTGTTCTGATCAGCGTGTTGCTTGTTGTGTGACATTGCACTAGCCTTTTTATTATTTTTTTGCACCATGAAAAGTTGTTTTGATCAGATTACAATATGCCGTGACTGATAAAATTCAGGGTGACCACAGCTAGAGATGTACTTCAGATAACAGCAGGACAAAGGACAGAATTATCAATGTATATCTATGGTTGCACACATAAGAACATGCAGCTTCCAACTGGTCTAAATGTGTAAATGTACACACACACACACATACACACACACACTGCTGCTTAAGAGTAAACATGATGAGAGAAGAACAGGGAGGTTTGCTGTGCTCTGAGTGAGCTACTTTAACATACCAGAGTGAGTATGAGTCTGAACCACCAGTTCAATTGTGTTTGACCAAGGTTAATGAGCTTGATGACAAAATAGTCTGGACTACAATATTACAGCTGGAGACAGATGGCGTTAAAAAAAAGTAAAAGTTGTCACGTAGGCAAGTTCATGAGAAAAGGACGAGACGGTGCAGAAAGGCAGGAGGAGAGAATAATGAGAGCAAGAGAAACTGGAGGCAGAAGAATGTTTCAGACAGATATAAACCAGATAGAAAAAAAACAAGATGTGTTCTTCACACAGTTTTAAAATCAGACATGTAGCAGAACAGTCCTGTAAGCCTCTTACCTGGGAGACAAACTCTTGTGATTGGAGGCTGAGTTGTTGCTGCAGGAGACCTTCTGCAAGAACGAAAGAAAGACAGACAGAGAAAAAGGACAAATGTTACTCATTTGTGTATTATTTTCATTCATGTAGAGCTGGTTGATCCAGATTACAAAAACATTTTTTACAAGCTGACTAAGCTAATTGCTTAAAGGCAATGTCTCTAGTTAAACATTTAGGGGAATATACAGATTCACAGGGAGTTAAGATGAAAACAATTATACCACTCTGATTTCTGTCCATAAATCATGAAGTTACAAGCAGTGACAGATCGACTCCTCTAACCCTCTGCAGAAAGGTTGAATAAATGGATTCCCAAAAAAAGAAGTATCGTAGATGCAGAGGTATAGTCATCGTTATTCGGCCTTGTGGTCAGCAGAGAAGATATTTCCAAGTGGCATTGTTACATGCAGTTGCATTTAATTGTATATCAATATTTTCTTTACACATATGGTCTTTGGAAGTTTGTGTATCTGCAGCTCTGATGGAGGTTTGTGAGCTCCGGGCCAGTCTGTGTGAAGATGGGGCCCAGAGCATCACATGAGCCGAGTTGATTGGACTATAAAATGTGTGTCAAAGTTGTGATAAATTATTAAAACCTGACTGTGAGCGTCTTCAGTGAAATAATAAATTACATGTCATTTGCGCAGAGCCTGTCAACAACCCCTCCTCTTACAGCTCTGGAATCCAACACATTCACACATACACACACATATGAGCCTTCACTGTGGATAACGGGGAAAGGTGACCTGAATACGAATTGCCAGCAAATCTGCACCTGTAGTGTCTAACTTCCACTGGGTGGTACAATCTTGAAGGTGACAGCTGCAGCAGCTTTCATTAGAGTGGGCAGCATTTTCTGTAGAACTAAAAACCACACTGAGGAAAAAAAAAACTCTACTCTGGAAGTATCTTTACTTTGAAAACCACTGATACTCACACAGTGTTTTTCAAACACACACACACACACGGACTCATACAATATTTTAAGTGTATGTGTGCACTGAAGCATGAAGAAGACGAATGTTCACACGTATAAATAGTAACAAGTATACCAACTATTCTGTGTGTGTGTGTGTCAATGTGTATCTGCACAAAGCATCTGGAGGCAGCTGCTGTGTTGGTGGTTTGTTTGCTGGACTACTTCAGCCACTCATCTGTGTGTAGTGGAAAACAGCAGTGGTTTCAGTCTGTTTAAAGCTTAATACCACCACCTTGTGGCGAGAAGATGCAATTGCAGTCTGATTGCACAGGCTGACCTAACCAGAGATCAGCCACTACCTTTGACTTGTTGTTTTTTCTAAGCCACGAATAAACAAACTTTCAAGCTGAGGAGTTTTCTCCCCTTCCCCTCCCATTTACAACATGACATCATCTCTGTGCTCGGCCTCAAAGGAATCTCAAGATATGAATCCTTAGAGTGTCTTAAGTGTTTTCCAACTCGACTTGGCTTGTGATCAAATATAAAACTCATAGCTTAAAACTCATTATATATTATTATTAGCCAGTTGATAATAATATCAACTGGCTCCTCTGAACCTGCCTGAAGTAATTTCCTAATGAGTCTGTGAACTTGCCAACCACGTCCAATCCAAATTCAAAGTAGATCACTGGCTATTTAAGGAAATAAAGTCACATCAAAAAGGTTTGTTTGCTGGTCTTGACTCTGTGGTACTTACTTGCTGGAGGCACACTGGACATTGGTCAGCACAGTGAAGTTATTCCTTACACTTCGAAGGCTTGCCAGAACCTAGAAATGCAGAGAAACAGATAATCAGGATCATTTTTAACCACATTTATTTAAATTTCTTTGTAATTTCTCTTAACAATGTCATTTGAATTTGTTTTGCTTGGTTGTAGCACTGTTATCCATAATCTGTGACATTCAGTGTTACTGCAACTCGTCAAAAATAGTGGTGGTATCAGACTCATTTAGGATTACAGGCATCAAGATTATTACCTGAGCAAATGGCGTTACGATCAGGTCATCACCATGTCTGAAAACACACAAGAAGGTTACAAATATCAGGTTCTGCTGCTGCATGAATCTAAAATGGTGAGTGCTTTCTGCCAGGATGGTAAACAGGAAAAACGTTAGGTAACAACAATAAGCAAAGAGGGCTTTGGCCCGGCCGGTCTCATTACTATAATTAACTGAGGGAGAGGAGTATGGGAGGATGGTCTTAGGTCAAAAACAGGAGTCTCCTGTTCCAATGGCATGTAACCTTATAAGGCACTTAGCTCCAAGGGTAAACCTATTTTTGTGAACTGTGACAGGACAAAATACTGAATTACTCTGCTGTGGGTTTCAAATCATTATTATGTTATGCAAGATCTGGAGTCTTATAGTCTTATGGTCACAGAGGGCCTCCTTTTATCCAACCCCCACTTTAGAGCAGTTACCACCGGATCCTCCACTAGGGGGCAGAACAGTAATGCAGGAACAGAGCGTCTGTGGCAGACTGCTGTACATCGTGTGGTGCACCTCAGTGGTAAATAAAACCGTTATCAGTATTCGTCCAACAGCCACCAATAAGAGTGAGAAGCTAGTAATGCTGACGGAGGTATTACTTTGAATTATAGCTTTCTTCAACTTTAACCTAAATTTAATTTAATTTTAATTACAGCAGTCTATGATTCAATGTACCTGTTCGCAGCTTTTTCATTTCAAAGTTCTTCTTTTATTACATTATTCATGTATTAAAGCAACACTGTTGTTTTTTTCTACCTTAAAATAATGTTTCTAAACTCATTGAAGTGGCAGGTGCCGGCTGCAAGTGCACTAACTTTCCTGATCGGGTAGGAACACAGCGCCACCCTGGTCCTGGTACACCGCAGTTCTGCTAAGATCCAGAGACCGAGCTCAAGCCCGGTCTCCCTGATCCTCTCACCCGCACACGAGTGTCCTGTGCTGGACAGCATGGCCAGCAGCCTCCCCTCCAGAGCTCTGGTGAGCTCTGGCACCGGTACCGGCAAGGGCGATGGCAACAGCACTGGTACCAGCAACGGCGATTGTACCGGCAACGGCACCAGTACCGACGATGGCATCGTTACCGGGCAACGGCGCCAAATTCACGTAAACTGTAAAACTTCTTAGTCTTCTTCTAGTGTTGCTTTAATTGTACCTCAGGAAAAGTAATATACATAATCATATCATTTACGCTGTTGGATTTCTTTGAACTCCTAAGAAAACTACAAATAAACTATAAATTTTCTATTGATTCATTAAGTGCAAGAAGACTGTACAAGGAGGTGTGCCAAAAGTTCACAGTAAGACATATTAGGGTTTTAGGAAGGTGGTGTTCTCTGAAGATAGAAGAGTGAGGCCTCTAGCTCGTTCCAACACCGAGGAGTCACAGAAGAGATCGGCCTGGACTGAGATTGGCATGGATTCAGGGAAAGCAATGCCAGCCGACATGCCTTTGAGGAACACAGTGGTCAAGAAGAAGCATGAGGCTGGATGTTAAGACAGTCAGTGGGTAGATGCAGACTCAGAGGTCTCTCTGAAGGCAAATGTACACGTGTCATTGACATTTCCACTGCCAATTACTACTGTGAGCAGAATCTCTGTTTTAATTCCTATAACTCTCACTCTGATATGTTTTCTATAGGGTAGGTGGGCCAAATGTGCAGCAGGTGAATGAGAAAATACCTGTAGGTCAGTTGACTATATGTAAGTGCTTGAAAAATGTGGTAATAGATAATGATTGGCCTCCCTCCAGCACATGTGCTGTCATTCTGTACCCACCAACCCTTGCATGTACATACTTGTGATCAAATGTGCTTGCTGCGCTGATTTTCATCTGTCTCTACTTACAGCTCGGAGGCGATGGAGGAGTTTCGTGACATGGACTTGGGCGACAGATCGTAGTCACTGTCAGAGCGGTAGAGGAAGGACTCTCGGCGCTGGTTATGGCCAGGAAAGTTAGTGTGGAGGACCAGACCAGAGCCTGGGGAGGCCTGGGGGTCCAGAGGGCTGCAGCTGGCAGATGGGCCATTCTCCACATCAAAACTGAAAACAAAAAAAACATATGTTGTCTTAGATTTCTGTCATTGCAGCTTCGTTACAGAAGCCTTGAGAAACAAACCAGAGAGTAAAGAAAGAGATCGTTCCCAGTAACATCAGAGATGCTTTTCGTTGGATGGGCAGGTTTTTTTTACTCATGAATCTAAACCATTACTACTTTTTATCTTTCCCGTAATTTCAACAGCCCTTATTGCCAGTAAACTCCCCTTCTCTGACCTTTAAAAAAATATGTTCGACTCATTATTTTGACATCACTTTTGGGAAAGAAGACTTCTTTCAGTACCATGAACATCCCCTGCAGAGATAAGCAGCAGCTGCACATAGCTGCACATAATTATGGCAGGTCTATGTACAGCACATTTCATACCAGCTTCAAATAATGTACAGAATAAAAACCTAGAGAATAAACAAGAGAAAAACATGATCGTAAAAAGACAGGGGTTTCTGGCTCAAAGTTAATCAGCACTAAACAGCCTTATGCTCTTATTTTGGGCAACATAATTGGCTAAAGGAAATTTACTTTTAACTCTGGAAACCAGCCAACCTGACACTGGTTCTTTATTATACTGGTACCATACAGGTATTTTGGACTATGTGTATTCTGTGCAACGATTTAGAGACCATTCGTAGGCAGTGCTAAATATTCAACGTAGCTGCTTGCTCACACTCTCCCCTGCAAACTTACAGGAATTAAGATAACATGACCCGGCATGAAAGGACAGAGTGACATGGTAAAGTTTACTGTGTTTAATCACTCAAGAGATCAGTGAAACAGGAGGATCTCATTAAATCATCATAAAAGGAGAAGAATGGAGGAGGGACATCATCATCATCATCATCATGGTTTCCACTTTTCTGACCTTGGTGAATCCCAGATGCCACTTTATGAGGTGTGTGTGACTTTTATTTATTTTTTGCGTATTTTACACAGAAGTTCGGTTCCTTTGATCGCTCTGTTCCGCCATCATTCAGCCGACTGTATTGTAAACACACACCAGCAGACAGAGCGCTGGTTACACTACAAACTTCAGCAAGAAACAAACACATAATATCAACTGAAAACTCCAGAAGCTGCAAGTTCAGCTACAATTGTTTTCAATTGTTTCACTGTTCCTTCTTCCGCTTATTATAATGAAACCTAAAATGGAAAAACGCATCAGTTCATCTATACAATGGAAAAGGACAGGTGTATGATGTTTGATCCAAGTCTTAGGGCTTAATAAATGGGTCGGTAACAATACACAGTAAAAAAAAAAAATGAAAAGAAAAAAAAGAAATGTGAGATCATTTAATATGCTAATTTGAGCACAAACACATACTCAGTGAGGTGATAGAAATGACCAGGATCTGTAGGTGCTTTTGCTGCCTGATGAAGAAGAACCAGACAGTATTTAAATACACTGAAAACATATTCTCTACTTAAATTGCTGATCATGAGTTCTGTTTCTAAACATGCCACAGAGACACACGGAGGTAATAATAGTAATAGAAAAAAGAAAGACTGTGTGTGTACGCTTCATATATACATGCACATGCATGCCTGCACTATGCACCATGCATTGAATGCTTGAGTACATCTGCCCTCAGGTCAATCCAGTGCTTTGTGTGTTCTGATCACGTGTAGCAGCAACTAATTCTGGAGCCAGCACAGGCGGGTCTAGTCAACCACAACTCACAACTGTCTCACAACCATCAGCTCGTCCTCTTATCTTAAACACCACACTGAAATATTTGCATTAAGTTTGTAGAAATTGAAATAGCTGACATTTTCACAGGGTCAAGGAAAGCCTCCAAGACGCATCTATCCAATAAAGACAAGAAAGACCCATTCAGCCTTTTTATTGCCATGGCTGCCAAAAAACAAAAAACAAAAAAACAATCACATGCAGTGGGAAGAGACCCATAAGATGGAGTAGAGAAATTGTGTAATATCATACTATGTTTACAAGAGAGGTTCAAACTCACAGTCATACGCACATGGTGTGTTTTTAGCTACATGGCTGAACTGTCATGTGCTCAACTGCTGCTTAATCAACGCCTCAGCTCCTCCCTGACTATGAACTGAGTCACATCCTCAGGAGAGAGTCTTCGCCGTCACGTAAGAAGGTAACAGCTGTGGTTCAGGTGTTATGACGCAGTTTGGTGCCGTTACCAGACGCTGAACAGAGAGAGATAGAGAGAGAGAGGAGGAAAAAACAGCTACATCACAGCCCTCCACCCTCAGCACAGACAGCTAATGCGTTATGTAAGATCTGCACACACAATGTGACATCCAAGTATGAGAAAGACAATAACTAATGTTAAGAAACCAGACTACATATTATCCTCACACCTGCACAGTGACTGCAATTTTGAGTTTAAATTATATCTGTGATCAGTTAGTTTAGCTAATTTCACTACACTGAAGTGAGAACTAAACATGAGTGCATGTGTATTCTTTTACATTCAAACAGACTTGCACTGATCTCTACAAGAGACAGATATAAGGGCTACGACCACTGATCATAATGATACTTGATAAGTCGGTTATTTTTTTTTTCAGACTGGTTAAATGTTGAAATTAGGGAAAAGTGCCTTAAAATTTCTGTGAGACGAAGGAAACCTCCTTCAAATAACTAAAAAAAGTTTTCTTGATAAATGATTATACCAATTACTGAAATAAAAACTCATGGATAAACGGTAAACAGTAAAGATTACAAAGTGCATGCCCTCAACTAAGGGCCAGAGGCACCACAAGATTGATTTCCCTTATTTTTCTACAACGTCTCATCAATTAAATTCAGCTGACAACAAAAGTGAAGGAAAAATATTTGAAGAGAAACGAAGGGAAGCCATGGGAAAAAAAAAAAACGTTGTGAAAACACATAAAACAGCAGAAGGAAATTCTTCTCAGAAATGATCTCTCAGACAAAAAAACAAACTGGGCATGTGATCCAACACTCTGAGAGCAAGCGAGAGCTCCACTGACTGATCCATCAGTGAATCCTGAGTGAAAAGTGTCTAAACTCAGGCAACAACATGTAAAGATTTTACCAGAGAAATATAGTTAAGTTTGAACAGAGAACAGCCTTAAGGCTCTCTTGTGACTGTCCGGTTGATCAATGCCAATATTTAGTCCCCAGATAGTCTGAAATAACTGTGTAACTATGTCTAACTATTTGACCTTAGCAATTCATTCTCAACCTTTTGGAGAAATATAATCTCAGCTCCAGAGTCCACTTACTGGCTTTGTTACACTGTCAAATGCATCTCTCTCTCTCTCTCTCTCCAGCTGCACTGGCTGAATGAACACTTGTGAGCTGGGGCTTTCAGTTGTGAAAAGTTACACTAGACCTCGGAGCTTCATTCATCATTTTGCTATAATGTGTTAACAAAACAAAAACAGGGCCGTCTAACTGCTTTGTAATTGTTTTCTCCTGTGATTACTGAAAGGCAAGACAACAAGCACATCTATTTAACGGCTGTGTTTTTACACTGGTCTGCTTAACAGGACAAAGAAGGGATATCCAAGACTTTACCCTTCAAATAACAACACAGAGACAGACCTTGGGAACAAAGACCCCTCAGTGTGAAACGGGGTGTCCTGGTGGTTTAGTGGATTAGTGCCTTTGTCTGGGAAACCATTCTCACTCAAGTCATTTTCTCATGCTTTCTCTGTGCTCCAGCATCCCTCTCTCTTTCTCTATGTATACACACGTAAACATATACAGATGTAAAACTGCAAACCTTCAGCCCCTTTTATGTAAAGCAGGCACAGAGCTTTGTCCTCAGAGACAGGATGAGACTAGGAGGTGTGTCTCCGAACCACTGAGGGATCAAAACAAACGTGGGCCAAATGCTTTATTGCAATCATGAGCCTCTGTGGCAGAGGGGGAATAATCAGTCAAACTAGCTTGACTTGAAGGAATCCGACAGCGTGTAAATGAGGGTTGAAAAGGATCAAAGTGTCACCACGTTGTATGACGCACATTTGTGTTTATCATTTGTTACATCATGGCAGGAAGTCATCGTTGAACCAGAGGGGACACCAATTCCTTAGAATTGGTAATGGCCAAGTTAGCCCAGCCACCTGTGATCATAATTACACAGCTACGTTCGTAGTGTTATGTTTCACCATGGAAGGCAATCAGGAAGTGCACGCTCTGACCTCAGAATCATCATCAGGGTGACCCGGCATTCCTTTCCCATGATCCAGCTGCATGTGTCTGACTGATGAGCAGACTGGCTGAGTGATGGATAAGCCGGAAGGACGACAAACTGACTGACACAGGGTCGAGAAGCTCTCTCACTGTTTATGTGGTTATTGTGGTGGTGTATTTCTTATTGGAGTTCCCTTAGCTTCTGCTATAGCGGCGGCTAAACTTGCAGCAGTCCCAGTGAAACATCTGTCAAATAATAAATGACAGCGAAGTAACAAAGTCTGTTTGTGTTGGGTCTTATTGTGATTGTGGATTTGTTATACTGATTATCGTGTGTTATTGTTAAATGTCAGGCAGACTGAAATAAAGAACGACAGAGAAGGACAACACACTACTAATATAAAGTAACCCTTGTAACTCTGCATCTTTTCTTTCTTTTTTTTTGGAATAATTACAAAGTTTGTCATCTAACATTACATCAGATCGGAGGGGCCGATCTCATCCGTGTCTTTTAAATCATTTGTAAAACATTAGTACATAACCTGATGGTGATAATTTGGTAATTTGGTAACTCTTACACAAAGAGAAACTAATCCTGGGTGTGAGAAAACAGACACATTCTCAGTTTATGTTTGAACATGGGACTGACTTGAGAATATTACGAAAGGCTTCACCTGATCTGGATCATACTCTAGACAGAGGTAGAATAATACTACTACTAACTACTACTTCTAAAAGTACTAAATATAACTGATTATTTGAGAGGTCTGATTTGTCTGTAGTGAACGATGAGGTGAGGTTTGAGGACTACAAATAACTTAAGTTGCAGTTTTCAAGTCGCTAAAAAAGTTAAAGAAATTGTTTTGAAAATATTTTGTACTTTGTGCTACCTACTGTACATACTGACTGTCAGGGATATAAACTGCACTTCAGACTTGTAGTGATGTCTAAGTATGCACCTGAATTCAGTTTAAATGGTGAGTCTTCTTTAGAAATTCAGTGGAAATCAGGCATGGACGGCATGTTAAAACAGCCATGAATAACAAAAAACACAGACAACGCTGAAAACTGCCCAGGAATGAAGATGGGTGGGAATGACTATGACAAATACTTAATGCCCTTTTCCTTGGAAATGACTCCACTTCCCAGCTCTGAGACAATGGTGTTGTTTTAGGTTGACAGACGCCACTTGCCTCTCATTTACGGGTACAGTGGCACAAGAAACGGGGAGTATCCTGTCAGATGATTTGAGTGTACAGGAAGAGAAGACGCTCACACTCAATGAGGGAAAGGATTCTAGCAAATAGAGCATAATCTGACAGTGTGGAGTCCATTTTAAGCCTCAATTAAGAGTCAGGTCCTTGAGGGTGAGTCCAGGTCAGGTCATCACAAGCTAACTGTTTTTCCTGTCTGTTAATTGCTGTGAAATATTATATTGTTTTTACAAACCTGAGACCGAGTACCTGCAAAGCATTTCCCTACTTATCAACTATTAAAATGTTTTATTATGCCAAACCTGGTCGATGCTGCCTTGTTGGTAATCTTATCAATATTTTATGACACCTATCTAGACTTCTACAAAATAAATGAGATGAGACTTGATTTTAAATCTTTACGAACTTGTAAGTTTTGCTGTTGCTGCACAGCCAACTCGCAATGTTTGGCCAAGACTGTTAAGTAAAGAACTGCTAATGCTAACATTAGCTGTGTAGCAAAAGCACAACTTGCAAAGATGTCCTTTAAAAGCTGGGCAGAAGAGAAGTGAGGAATGTTAAGGGACTGTATTTAAATGAAAAAAAAGCATAATACAGCTACTGTAGGTGTATTTTAAACATTCAATCAATCAATCCATTCATTCATCCGTGCATACTGGAATTTCTTTCTCTTACTGTCACTGCTAAATCATTCTACACTTTAAATACCGGTTACCTGGCTCCTCACTGAGCTGGAACACAAATAGGTCTGTTAAGAAGAAACAGATGCCTGTGCTTTCTGAATGAAAGAGCGGCAGAGCGTCGCAGACAGGGAGAGAAAGCATTCTTATACTTTGAATTAATCTCTTCCTTCCTGTGTGTTATGGTGAGGAGGAATCCGGTCACCATTCGTCTGTCAGCTTGTGCAAACAGAGGTGCCATGGTAACACCTCCTGTTTGTCCTAGTGTAAGCCAAGGTTTAAACATTACATCTTTTACACACACTTGGATTGGTTTTTGTCACGTTACTAAATGAGCAGCTCTACTAATGTTCACAATATTGTGGCATAAACAATGATCGATAAAAAAAACTTCTCTTCCACTGGATTGTGAGTACAGCTTCTTGTTTAAATGTATTGCACACAAGATGTTGCTGTCCAGCAATCCTTACAAATGTCTGAGGAAGAAACGACAGATGCCTTGGCCAGAGAGTGGATCTTAAAAAGAAGCTTCTGTCAAACCAGCCAGCTCAGTGAGATGTGCCAGAGCTCTGAAATGCCCCAGAAGGACTGATGAACTGAGCTGTGCGATCCCCATCAGACTGGGCATAAATAGAAGCTTCATTTGATTTTCCAAAAATTGCAGTAAAAAATTTCCCTACATGAATCCGCAGCTGACATGCCTAAAAATAGTTTTGACTACCCAGCTAACGTAAACACACGCATTCTGAAGTTGACATCCAAATATGCCAACTTGTAGAAAGGAAAGATCAAAATATTGAAAGTCGCTCATTGTAAACCAGTCTAGGCTGCAGCACATCTGTTTCTCTTTGTGACTAACTTGCATGCAATGATGTCAACACTAAAACTCAGTTGCCATACCATCCGAATCACCATCACTCTGGTAACCGACGACGTCAGTATGAAACGGTCAACACCAGAAATTTGCTTTTATTTATTTATTTGTTCACCAAAGCAACCACTGCTCCCCTCAGCGATTAGCTACAGTACAACACAGCTTCTGATCAACAGCTCAATGTTGGATTTTACTCATTGATAGCAACACTAAACAGTGTTTAGTTGGATTGATTGTGTGCACTGCATCACACACAATCGGATATCATTCTGCTCTCATCACTGTAGATCAGTTACTGCGTTTTACACCCACTTCATTCACATGGTGGTGGAGAATGCATGTATGAGTTGCATCCACACAACTACTGCATTTGCTTTCATTCATTCACTCAGAGGAGAGGATCTGAAGTGAATGTCACTTTAACTGACAAAAAAATATAGATTGCTGGGTCTTTCTTCAACTTATCGTTGTTTTTCATGTCAACAATCTCTACCGGCATCAGAGAAAACACAGGAAGCCCGAGCTGACCACAGCTGATCACAGGTCTTGCTGTTCCCATGTGGTGTTTCTGCAGCCCTGATGTGTGCTTACAGCTTTAAGATGGAAGCTGTGCCCCAAAGCTACACCATGACTCCTTGAAGATCACCTTCAAGTATATATATGAAATTATGCTGCTTGGAATCATAACTACAACAACAGACAAGAAAGTGCAGTTACGTAGTTGAAAAATCCAAAAAATAACATCTGCTCAATCAACCTCAGTTTAAGATGACAGATTTGATGAATATACAGATATTGTTCATTTCAAAAGACTGACTACTGAACTGAAACTGAAAAGTCAGTTCCCAGTGTATCTGTGCATAACAGTCATAAAAGTTACATGGAGGAGGAAACACTAACTCATACTCGTAGAGTACAGAACAGAAACAGTGTAACACTGTCTAATGTTAAACTCTGCACATGCACAAGTGAAGCTCAAACATCCAAGTGAAACAGTAACAAGCAAAACACAAGGAACACACAAGTACAAACTGAAAATTAAAGATGTTGCTTGCTTGAAATGGCCCAAAATGAATAGATTTATTGTTATAATTATTGTATCCATAAGCCAAGACAAGCAAGACAAGCATTATAATAAGACAAAAACATCCTGGGAATAAAATACGTACATCCTTTGCCCCTGTGTATGTTTCCATAATTGAAAGAAATCTCCCTCTGGATATAGCACTTATTAACAGTAATTGGGCCACTGACACAATCAGGACTTGTGCTAAGTCATTATACATGCACATTTAGAGACAAAGTCATCTAACAGATGCTCTCATTGCCATGTACAGTCTAAATACACAGCCCTCACATGTCACATGAGGAAACACAAAGCAGAACTGGCCAAAGGTGTGATGACGGCTATGATTAAGAAAAGGGAGCTATGGGTGGCGTGTGCGTGTGTGTGTGGGTGAAGAGAGAGACTGCATAGAGCCGAGGCAGCAGAATGATGGGCACTTTCTAGAGCTGTAACATAGGAACTGAAAATGACTTTTAACTCTGAGGAGAACGGAGTCGGAGGAGAAACATGAAAAACAGGGAGAAACTTAACAAGACATTGCTTTTAAAATAATTCCTGGGCTTGTAAATTGCAGTGTAGCATCTGTTTTCCATTACAGTCCCTGCTCTGTACAGTCTGGCTACTCGCAGTCACAGTCTGTGGTTTCTTCATATTGAACTGCAGGAACTACAACTCTATCATACACACAGCCCTCTATTCAGCAAAGAAAATTATGAATGAATGAAGTGCATATATGTCAGACACAGGGGCATTTTGTAGATTGAGAAATTTTGCTTTTAATACTTTAGACACACTCTGCTGCTACCTCTGTACTTTCCCTCGAGCATGACTTTGAATGCAGGATACTAATTTTGATATTGTTAAAGTCCGGTATAAAGGGTCTGCGCACCTCTTCAATCACTGCAGATACATGTTTTCTTTCATGCTTGGCACTATCATCTTATCCCTTCATCGCCATCTTCTTTTGAACCATCAGTGTCCTTGTTATAACCTTAACTGAGACAATCACCATTATCGTCACAAAACACTCTTCGAAGCAGCAGTGGCTGTAAATTTTGACTTTGCCGAGTCATCCACAAATCAAACCACATAACTATGACCGGCAGACTGAATCCTTACCACATTTTTCTGTATATTCATCTCCATAACAACATATTACACTGTACGTAAAGCATGCTGAAAATACAATACTACAGAACCACAGACTGTACAACGCAGCGCAACACCCCACCCCACCCATGGGCAAGAGAGCACAGAACACGGTTATTCTGGGTCCTGGAAATGGGTCACCAAAGTATATTAAAACCTGGTTTCAAAACTCTGACAGCTATTTAACATGTAGCAACATATAAAATGAAGCTAAAAAGCAGCGTCAGAGCCAGTTTTGTTCAGTTAGTGTCGGATCACAAAGGGTTGCAGCCTCAAACAAATATGGACAACATCTGAGGCAGTTATTTAGGGTCACTTTGCCAACAGTGACGACTGAAAATTTCTATTTACGTCACGTTGTTTTTGGTCTAGTGACCAATTACAATCATGTTACAAGCATTGTTCCATTGCACTGCTCCTCTCCCTTATTCTAAAACCCCCCTGAAATGTTCTATTATGCTCTATATAATTCATGGTATGTGAATTTAGCCAAGATTTGTTGCAAATGCTATTTGGCTGATATATGAGTTTAATTTTGTTTTTCATTCCTTCCCTCCTTTTTATGTGGAATTGCACAGGGTTTAAAAGTAAAAGGCAAATAAAAGTAGATATTGATTTATTATATATGAATGGTGTGCAAAGATTAGGTTGACTATTTACATATGAAACATTTAGACAAGCTCATTACCTGGAGAAACACTGGAAGCTCTTTATCAAAATATCCTGTACATTTTACAATCCATTTGACATATGTTTTCTTTTATCATCGTCTTGTAGGAATATTGGGTAAGACATCATTTTGTAGCGTAATCTAGTTAGGGTCTAATTTTTTTGTTGTTTTTTTTGTAATCAAAACTATAACAATGCATCTATACGCTCAGACACATGCAAATGTGTTTGTATTCATTGCATGAAAATGAAACTGGTCGGCTATGATGTGATATAACCAGTAGCCAAGGCTGAAAACAACGAAAAGGATCAAGCAGCCAGGACAAGATAAAAAGATGCTGTGATCTTTGTTATTGTGCCATAGGAATCCGGGTCACTGTCCAAATATTTGGATAAGCCCATCTCTCCGGGAGATTATCTGTTCTAGCAGGACATGTGAGAAACAATCCCTGCATGGGACACATGCCTACAGTATATGGGCTAATTCATGCACACCAACATACCATAACTGGCACAGGGCAGCTGCTCGTGTCTAATTCTGTTGTTGGCTATGTACAAACAAAAGCAAAAAAAAAAAAAAAAAAAACCCAGAA
>OMNW01011819.1:62173-77744 GCA_900303245.1 Selene dorsalis | reverse complement strand
TTTTTTTATGTGTAAAAAAAAAAAAAAAAAAAAAAAAAAAAAAACCCAGAACATTCACATGCCAGTGTGAGGAAGAGGTCAGGAAGTAATTATGCGCCAGTGCTCACGTGGCCCTCGTCTACCTGTCTAATGGCACAAACATGCAGCTCAGCACAGTGTGCCATCTGTGTACTTCTGCTTTCTTCAGTATAGTCGTGTACTTTCCACAGGAAACCCTCAGTCTCAGAGGTGGAGCCCACCCAACCAGAGGTGGATTGCCTGAGGTCTCCACAGCTCGACATCTCTAGACTTCCATGACTTCAAACTGGATCATGGCATTTTCTCATGAAGGATAAAAACAAGTGGACATGATGAGAAAACTATCGGTTACTGAGTGTTCACGTGGCATCAAATTTCTCAGTTAACCATGCCATGCTGGACTTTGTTGGATGCATTACAAATGATGTATGCATCTCAAACGTGCAGCAGTCCAAGGTTACGATCTGATGTCTGTCCAGCTGAGCCAGAATACCCACAATCCTCCTGGGGTGAAACTTGCCATGTAGGTTTTCACACTGGTTTGTTTCTTTGCTGACTCAAACAGGAAAAAAAACAAAAACATCTGGTATCAACATCAGCATCAAGGCAAGGCACAGCATCGTAACAACATCCTCTGCTCTTAGACCCTCACATCGACTGAGGAAAAAAAAAACCTTAAGCAGGGAAAAAACGGGAGAAAGCTCAGGGTGAGAGACAAAGGAGGGATCCCTCACCCAGGAAGGACAGACGAGCAATAGATGTTGTGTACAGACAAGAAAACAGTTTACAACATGGAGTAACATCAGTGTTGGTCATTACGTATGTATCTGCTGCTAATTCTCACTCTGAGCTAAGGACACACAAGGTGTCGAACAAACAAATTCTCACGTCAGTGCAGTCACTTCACAGGTGTAGACAGCCGTCAATAGAGCCACTGCACCCACTGCATTACAATCTACATCAGCAGCGATAAACGATGACTGTGTGTCGTAATGCTTATGCTGTCCATGTAGCTACTGTATGTCTTATCACAACTGGTCAAATAGGAAAATAAACTGTCAGTGTGATAAGGCACATTATACATCACAGAACGTGTTTCTTACCTCAGACACTAAACAAATAACGGGAGCTTGAGTTTGGTTTTCATGTGTAAACATCAGGAGGAGAAGGAGGAGGAGGAGGAGGAGGAGTTAGTTTCCCATTAAAGGTTTAAATAATTGCATGAAATCATGAATTAAGTGTAATTAAGGTGAGAAAACACTGTTAATTTGTAGAAAACATCAATACTTTCCCAGTAGTAAAGTTAACTCCTATAGTTTCCGTCTTTGCCGATGTGGATGTTTGTTGTTCCTCCTGCTCTCCTGGTCTTTTTAGGTAAATATGCTCTGTGTCAACAGGGTAGGTCCTGTTGGCTCTTAAATACAGTTACTATGGGAAAACCTGGATTGTTGAAATGGCTCGAGTCCAAATGAGACATTCCTCATATCATTTGTTTGAATCTCTGGTCCCATCCAGTGGAGTCAAACTCTCGCTCTTTTCCCACCTCAGCCCCTCTTTTGATGTCAGGCCTCCAGTGATGAGTTGTACGCTGCTTTAAAGATGATAACAGGGAAACTATTTTTCTTAAAGGAGCCCCGTGGTGCAGAAACACCACAACAGCAACTGAATCTCAATTTTGAAGTGTTGGTTGGCCGAAATTAGAGGGAAGAAAAAAAACACACGCAGTTTAGATTTGGTCTGGAAACACTTCTGGTGGAAACAGGAAACTGTATTGTCTCCTGTTTTGTTGTTTTTAGGGAGGTTGGTTTAAAGGGAGACTTTAAACATTACAAAACATTTCAGTCACTGCTGCTTTCAACCTTTTCAGCTTTTGCCTCCTTATATTAAACCATTCCCACTGAAGACCCCTCATCACACGCTCCACGCATGTGTGAAAAAAATGAAGCTCCTTTCTCAGACTGTTTCAGTTCAATAGACTTTACAGTCTTCAGTACTACAGTAAAATGTTGTTTTTTTACTTTCCTTGCTTTTTAATTATCATGCATCTCTTCAGCCTTCTTGGTTGGTTTTGGGAAAACATGTTGTCCTCTCTGAGCCATTCCTTCTAATGTTTATTAGAAGGAGGTTCAGAGGCACAACTAATTTGGTCAAGGCCAAGAAATCCTGCTTGGCAACAGGGTCAGATTTATCATAGGAAAGAGTTGCTAAAGGCTGAGACACTTGCAGACCCTTCAATGTCATGATGATTTTTTTTCTTTTTTTTCCCCAGACATATCCTTCGGGCTGTCTGCTTGTCATTGTAACCCTGTCAAGCCTAAATACACACTGTGATCAAAATAAGTCTCAATAATATACAAATTCAGACTATCATTTTCTGTCTGATTTGCATGGCAAACAACTGGACTCTTTCATGCAACCTATTCAAAATGTTCCTCTGTAAAACACTTGCACACCCCCCAAAACCATTAAATAAACAGAAGTTATTGTGGATATTTTCACCCTGTCATGTGACAGTGCACGTAACCACATTCCAGCCAGGGATTAGTATAATGATGGGAAACACAAGAGAGCATTGCTTAATGTATGGGAAATAGGAAGTAAGAATACACATGAAACCAGGCTCATATTCAGCGTGGGGAGGAGTTTAGAGATTCTGAGAAATACTACAAGACTACTTAAGAGATGAAGTCGAGTTTAAATAGAAAGCTGTAAAATAACAACCTGAAATCAGCCAAAACAAAAAAGGAAAAGGAAACTATTTGTCTTAAAGTGTGAAACAGGGTGACAGCATGACGTGTGTGTGTGTGTGTGGCTGTGTCCTAACCTGTGAGTGTGGCCATGGTTGGCGGCGTGGAGTTTCCTGATGACTTCCTCACTGAAGTCAAAGTGAACCCTTCCTCTGGCACAAGGTGAACGCCGGTACATCGCCCCGACACACACATGCACTCATACACACACTACCCAGCACATATGCATTACCACAAACATACATCCACTAGAACACACCCATAGTGTCACTGTCAAAAGTTTGGTATTTCACAAACAGACACGCACAAACACACGGACCAAGCACATTAACACCCTACACGTCAGCACCATGAGTGACAGCTGCACTGTAGCATGCCACTCACACACTTTGTCACACAGACTAGCACCTTGAAATGAGAGCCGACAAATGTGCGTTACAAGTCCTACAAAACAAGCTCCACGACACACACTCACTCACCACATATACACAGCGATACATCACTCATTCAGTCTTCACAATCACACATTGACCTGACTGTTACCTATCAAACGTCTGCTGAATAAAAGTTACTCGGCAGATTATCCATCAGACATCTCCTCCTCGGCACAAGTAAAAGCAGCAAACAGGTATCCAAACACCTTGATCTACACACACATGCACACAACGCTCACATCACACGCAACAACAACACAAGCAGCGGTCCATACGTCACATCAAGGAACTCGTCAAACCCCTCTTCACACTCTGACTCTCTCTCTCTCTTGTCCGCTCTGTGATCGCTTTGCGGACTCTTCTCTTCGTCACAGGCTTTACTTCCTCCCCGTGGTGGGTGGGTGTGTGCGTGTGTGTACTTTTGTGTGTGTGTATGTGTGTGTATGTATTACTATGTGTGTGTTTGGGGCTCTGTTCCTCTCAGCCAGCCCGGCAGAGTAAGGAGGAACATCCAAGTTGTGGAGTGGATTTGCTGGAGTGGAGTTATAACTTTACAGCCGGGTTAGCTTTAATTATCTATGGAAAATACACTGAAGCATGCGAGCTACACACACTGTTACTGTAAAGACATACAGACCATACGTGGAACCAACTGCACAAATGTTGTTTTTCCATAAAATCACTCAATAAAACCCTGAAATATTCCGAAAATGTAATGATTGATTAATTTCTTTTTGACATGTTTAAAGTTTATACAGTGTCTGACTGATTAACTAAGATTTGCACTGAGATATTTTTGTTGATATAATTGTAAGACGGGCTGCACACAGTTGTTTGCATGACAACACAACATGAACTCTGGTACTTTTTCACTGAAAGACAGTACATAAACATTCACTAAATTGTAATAATAGCACATTATAATGTAGTTACGAAGGCTGTTGTAAGAACAGATAATAAACAACAAAAAAAAGATGTCTTTATGGAAGAGTTTATGATGTCTGATAAAAAAAACTGTACATCAATAAGCCCTTAAAAAGTCCTATGTACATGTGTATTAAATATTGGGGTACTGCTCAAATTGAAGTCTTCATAAACTGAAGAATACAAAAACATGTTTTTTTCACAGTTTGTACTGGATCAAAAAAAAAAACAATAACGTAGTAAGCAACATATTCAGTCTGGATTCACAGTTATTCTGGCAACCTGGTCTACCTTAACTGTTTGTGTGTGTCTGTGTGAGAAAGAGGTGCCATCTGGCTCCACCACAGGGGCCCACAGAGCCTCATGGCACTGTACAACACCATACATATGATACCCAGCCCTCATATCACAACAACTGATAAATGGCAGCAGATAAATGAACTAATAAACTGGTAACTGAGTGTGTATGAGACAGACAAAACGGTTGGGTCAATAAAATGTATTGATATTTAATGAAAACTAAGAATAAATGGCAATAGGTGAAAAACTTGTGTTTGTAGCTGATAGATATAATTCAGGCACTCACTGACTGAACTTACAACACCTACAATAAAATAGTTATTACCCATTATGTGAAAAGGCCCAGGAGACATTTCATAGCATAAAGACTTGATAAACTCAACGAACAGAACATAAAGAAAGAGTATCATTTTATTTTTGAAGCAGAATGTGTCAATATTTTTAGCTTTAATAATGTAATATGCCTCTTATTTGTCTCATATATTTGATTCATCTTTGATTGCAAAAAAGAGATGATTTCCTCTACACCATTCAGGTTGTTTTCTGGAAATGAACAATATTTCCTTTAATCTCTTGAACTGAACTGATGAGTAAACGTAAATATGAAACTGATCCGAAGAAAAGGTGACACCGGCCCTGTGAGTAACTACGTCCTGTTTGTTCATGACTTCCCCTTCAGTAGTCATCGTGAACCTGAAAAGGGAAAACCTCCCTGAATGAGAAAAGGAGGAGTTTCTCCCAACTCCTGTCGAGACACATCAAGTGAGGTTCCTCGTCATTTATTTGGAAGTGGTTCAGAAAGATGACACATGACGCAAACACTTAAAAAGAAATCAGGGGAGGAGTGCGATGACGGAGAGAAAGAAGGTGAGCCACTACTACATTCCCACACTACAGCTCATCACACCGCCTCACCGCACACACAAAGAGGAGAAACAGGAGAAGTGGACGATGCAGTAGCCACAGGGCTGTGTGTGTCCCCTTCAACAACGGCCATGGCATTCTTCCTTAATGACCTCCTGAGGGTCCACCATAGAAGAAGAGGATATAGAAATAGCCCCTGCTTGCACAACAATAATATTCATGTATGTTACACTGCTGCAGATCCTGAAAATTGACTTTGAATTAACCAATCATGTAAACGTGTGTGAGAAGGTAAAAGGAGCTGGAATATTTATGCCTGAAAATTTGACAGGAATCTGTTTATCTTCTTTGTTTTTCTTTTAAATGGAAAACATAATGACTCTTGCTGTTGTAACAAATTACACAAATGAGAGTTGTTTCTTTGTCTTTTTAAGTTGACCATCCAATTCTAGCCTAAAAATAAACCCTCTCTATTTAATCTAATTCTATGGTCTTACATAATTTAGTGGCATCATGCTGTCAAATCCCTACAGACCTTTCAGCTTATGACTCATGAATGTGTAAAACTCAATACAAGTAATCATCTTTACAATAATCCCTACAATTACTAACACAATGAAGTGCTCATTTATAATTATAAGATAATTTTTTTCCTATTTAGGTCCTCAGTTACATGTAAACAGTGCCGATGGTGTAGGATTTGGCAGGACTAACCGGTGGTGTCTCAGTGGAGACTAAACAGCTGAATAAACAGTGAACGACATTGTACACAGGCAAAAAAGAAGAGATTGACTGTGTTTATAAGATCTGGTCCTGCTGGGTTTCATTGGTCATGCCTTAAAATGAACCAGATGTAAAAATAAACATCATGCAGAGACACACCGGCATTGAATAAACAAAACCTTGATGACACAATGAATACTGATAGCCTACATAAATATAGCAGCAGTTCCAACTATTATAGTGTGTTGAGAGGAATGTGTTGCTGTAAAACCTGTTGATAAAACCAAAACCACCCAGTAAAACTCTTCCCCCAGAGCAACTTCTGACAACTCTCACATTATATTGAAAGATGATTCTGTGGGGGCACTGTATAGCTCAGTGGGTTGAGCAGACACCCCATGCAAAGCTACAGTCATTGGCCCGAATCTGGTGGCCCTTTGCTCCATGTCATGTCCCCCTCTCTCTGCCTCTCCATTTCCTGTCTCTCTCAACTATTCTATCAGTTAAAAGCAGAAAGCCCCCAAAATATACTTAAAAAAATAAAAATAAGATTATTTTGGGTTTGTACATACTGGTTCTTTTGTCCCTGAGAATACAGCTAATCACAGGTTTGATGTTCAAACCAGTCTGAAAGCGTGAAGCAAGCAGCCCTGCTTTATGAACACCAGAGGGCACCATTTCATTGCTCAGAAAAACATAAACTCGTCTTTCGGGCTCACATCCAGGAGATGGCAGCCGGTACATGTGTTATTCACCAGCTACACTCAGAGCAGCAGAGGAGCTCACATTTACAGGGCGAAGTGTGCGAGATGCGGCACCCGAGCAGCAATGCACTGTGGAAAGCACTTGGAGGTGGCATCACACAGGACGTGAACATTGTTCTTGTAAATGTAATTGCAATGGTTGTGGTAAAGCAGCCACGATGGCTCTGTGACGGAGTGATGTAGGACGGCTCTGCTTTGAATACCAAGATGAGAGGATGCTGGGAAAGTCAATAGATCTGTGCAAACTCTTAATTACATGACAGCGACCTCCTCTATGCTGAAAGCTTGGGCGGTGCATTTGAACTTGCCTGTACCGATGGATGCTGATAAATTTGGCGCAGCTCCATGCAGTGATCATTAAGCTTATCGTTAAACATTGTTTTAGGAGACAAAGCATGGATGTAATTTTGTGGCATGAAATTAAAGCGTAGGGGGGAAAAATAAAACACTTAACATTTTTTGTTGTGTAGCTCCATCAGGGTTTCACATAGAGGCAGAGAACCATAATTAAACATCGATCAGACATCCAGCTGACGGCTTGAGAGCAGCTTGTCAAATTGTCACTGGCAGACCGCTCCTCTGTCTCTGTCCTCGTGATTTGAATCAATATCACGCTGCAGATAAGGAAACTGGAAAAAAAAAATGTCTCGGTGTGCCGCAAACAAAGATTACAAATAGAATCCCAGATGCATTTGACAGAAGCTGACAGGCACAACAGCACCTCTCACATGAAATCTGCCTCCCTTACACCAAAACACACAATCACATTAAATCAGGATCAAACAACAGGCCCTGAAAGCTATTTTGAATATAAACTCCAAAAAGAGAGAAAGAGGGGCAAAAGTTCAGAGAAGCAGGTGGACGGAAAGAAGTTATTCAAAACCAGTGCCAGACAAAAGGAAGGGAAGATATGAACAACAGGAGCAGGAGGGAAAAATAGATCTTTATGAGAATCGGGATCATCGTCCCGAGTCCTCTGAGGGTCTGTGTTGACACAAATTCCACAAATCTACATATGATTTCCTCATTAAAACTGCTGTGTGCACTAAAATGGAAAATACAAGACAGCGCTGCAGATGCACTGTGGAGTCAAGTGTTAAGCTGAAGAAGATGAAAAAGAAAGAGGACAGAAAGATTAATTCAACCAGTCTGATAATCAGTGTGACTCTGGCTCCTCGCATCGTGACAAATCGTCCTCTGAACCTCAGCAAAGTTGTTGAACGACTCACGGACACAGACGCCCGGGGCTCTCATCAGTCTGCGCCGTCTTGGGTGAGTGGCAAAATGGCTTTCAGAGGCGAAACAGCAACGCCAGTTCTAATGCATTTATACTGTTCTTTAAAATGGCCTGGGGGGAGGGGGGCCTCCTCCGCTGACAAACAGACGCTGTCAGGGAATGTTTTTGACCGAATTTCAGTCGAACCGCTTCACCCTCAAGAACTGAATCTAGACTCCCTGAAGTCCCCGGCACTTAAAGTGCTTTGAAGCTGACAGGCAAACAGAAACAAGCTCCATTGTTGTACTTTGCTCAAACATTATTCTCCTTTATGGCTGTGAACATTTTGCTGTACGTTCCTCATACTCTCCTTTCATCCAGTTTAGTTTGAACCCTGTCTCGGACACACGTTTAAGTACTTGGAAATTTAAATTCTCAACCCTGGACCATTACTGGAGGATGTTAGAAGAGTTTTAACACTGCAGATCAAGGTCAGTGAAGTTAAAGAGGAACGACTGTATGTAGGATTTTTACCTTAACTATGCTATATTTTTACCTTAATTAAACAGCTTCAGAGTAATTGTGATGGTTAGACAAATCATTTGTAACTTTGAGGCTCTCTGCCTCAGCGTCTCTTGGCAACTTTTGCATCATCAGTGCCCCCGACCTGGTGTCCCAGCTCTCGCCTCGGTGGCACCGCGACACAACCACGCCCTGTAATCTCTTGTTTATATCTTGTATATGATAAATGACATTATCCGCCACTCCATGGATTGCTTTGTCACCGGCTTCGTTGAAAACAAATGCACATGTACCGAGGGTTAGCAAAACAGCGGAAAAGCGACCAGACTTTCATAGTTCCTCTTTAAAGAACAAAAAATATACACAAGTACTTGTAATCTAAATTTAACTACTTCTGCTTAAACTTAAATATTTTTTTAATAAGTTACTGAATGTGGTCACTTGCCCAATAAAGGGTTAAACAAAACCACAAAATTTAGGCCTGTGAATTTATCACAGAGGAATAATATCACTTATGACACACACTGTCACAATGACAGTCCTTTTCTTTTAAGGGGTTACCACTCAAAAATGTTGAGAGCAATTAGCATAACCATGGAAACAGCAACTGACACAACGGATTATCGAATAAAGTCCATCATGTGTTAGCCATGGATGGTGATCGCTGCTTTCCCACAGTTTGAGCATACATTTATAAAACCTTCCACTTAGTAAGGAGTGTCCTCCAAAGACATGAGTGTGGCTTCATGTGGAGTGACACTCAGTGGTGTAGTGGCACTGAGGACGACCCTGCTCAGGAAAACTCCCCTGCCTCCTTGTTACTGCTACAGGGACGGTGACTGTGACGTTAGCACAGTGATGAAATGACTGCAGGGATATTTTTCATTGTTGCCAAAGCCTTAGTGCTCCTTACATTACTCTACATAGTTTGACTTAGTCCATATATGTGTATTTTAAGATGTTTCCTGAATCTCTGTGGAAAACTCACATAAACAGGTGAGGGGAGAAAAAGAGAGAAAGGCGCCATGTGTGAAAAGTAAGACATAAACAACAAGCTTTTATCTGAAAGCTGCTACTTTGCATTTTCAGATAAAGCGGGAATTTTCAGATCAACTGGTGTGTGTTTGTGTGCGTGTTTGTGTGTCTCGCTGGTTTTGCCACAACTTAGCTTTCTCCATCTCTCCCTCACTCCCTCTGTGTAAATCTAATTCCCCTCGCTGAAAAACAGGGCACTGCAGTCAGTCCCCCCTGTGATTAACCTAATCCCCCAGTCGCAGAGTAGCTCTCTTTTCAGTGCCAACATCATGCCGTATTTGACGTCAGCAGCACTCACGCCGCGGGGCCATGCACTGAAAATATGTGGGAATTTTAAGCAGCGAGGAACGCAACTCCAACACCAAACACGTTCCGCAAGCAGCACAACCCAAAGAGCTGAAAAAAGAGCTGCAGTTCTACAGCTTCACGAGAGGAACACTGACACTTGTGGAGTAATGCTGCACAACATCAAAACCATCATCATCCCCTTCTAACAGTGGATGCAAGTACTAAAGCAGCATCACCAGACTGGGCTGGGCAGTGAGACCAGAGCATGAAACTAATCATTTTTGCTCTTGATCACTTGAAACAATGATGAAGCAATGAATAATGAGAAACTGCTGATCAGGCTATGAAAATGTTTTGACTTTATGCGTCATGCGTTCTCTGGATTTGCTGATCCACTCCTGCCTCCAATGATGATGTCAGTAAATGTAACAGCTGGTCCTGTTCTGTCAAAATAAAAGCACCATTCACTCACACAAAGCAGTCTGCTTTCACGTACTCAATGGTCAACCTGAATTATTTAGAGCTACTACGTACACGCTGCAAAGAAACCCGTGTGCTCACGTCACTGCTGCATTTCAATGCCACATTATATTATAGTCTATCGTCTGAGTGTCAATGCCTGTTGAGTGACATAAGATCAACAGTGACTTGTGTCTCTGTGCGTCATGGCGAGCACATTCAAGGTTCAGAACATGCCAGATGACTCGTGTTTAGTGTTAGAGGGCTTGATCCTGACATAAGAACAGGAAACATCAGGTAACAAGGCTCACATGTGCTAAGTTTTCTCTCTCGTCGGCTCTTTCCTTTCTTCTTGTAAACGTAGCACCTTTTTATCTCGTCCATCTCCACCTGTCAGGCTACAGGATCTGTAGGAGTGTAATCCGCCAAGTGGTTGAAAACAGTGATTCACTTCGGGTTCGCAGATCAAGGAGAGTGAATGAGGGAATGTTCACCAAATTATACTAAACCACCTGCTGTGAGCGCATTTAATTTGTTCCCAACATATGAGAGCTTCTTTTTTTAGTCACAATATAAACTAAGCACGGTGCTGTACTCGTAATTAATGTAGATTTATGAACAGAAGTACATTTTAGTGACTTGCTGCTATAATACTCCTAATCCTGCTTTAGGTTCATTAACAAAATCATGTTAATTCTGCGTGATGAGCCTTTACAGAATTAGACAAAATTAGATTGGGGTGCCACTGAAATCCTCTCAGAGGAAAATGATTCTCTTGTCGATGAAACCCTGTAATATCACGTTTCACTTTGGCAACCTGAGAAGCAGGAACCCACTTACTGCAGGGGTTAGACAAGCTCACAGTATATCCAGACTAGCAGAGCACTCTTTAAAATGGTGTTATTTACTGTACGTATATCCCCATTAAACACTGTATAAACAAGTATGGGGAGAAAATGATGTGATTAAGTACAGATGTGCACAGACATTGGTAGAGGTGTCGCTGATGAGAAGAAGGAAAAAGGAGAGAGGGAAATAAAAAGGACGATCTCTACATCATGGCTCTCCTCTTATTCACTGAGGTGTCTTTTCTTGCAGCTCAAAGTGTTATGAGCAATTTCCAGCAGTGATCTACACAGAGAACATCACCGTGCTACCTCTACAAAGGACTGAGTTTAACAAGAATAACACAGTGTCTCCTCACAGCAATTATATTCATATGCAAAAGTGCACAAACACAAACACACACACACGCACACAGGCATTGGCTGGATAGACGACAGCAACAACCCTTTGTCCTTCAAATTACATTTACATACAACAAAATTTCAACTGTGTTTTCACAGAATGCTGCTCTGATTATGACTTTATTCTTAATCACTGCAGGTAATTAGGAAATGCTGTTAACATTAATGCACAAATGGGTAACAAATTTAAGAATAAATAATGCAAATTGTAATGTGTTGGCTCACCATGTGTTGCCAGAACAGCTTCAATTCTCCTTGACATTGATTTTTATTAATCTCTGAGGTCTACTGGAGGGATAAGGATCTGTTGTTTTGATCTTGGTGGGCAGCACTGCCAGACACATCAGCCTGAAATCTCCCATGGGCATTCCACTGGATTGAGATTTGGAAGGTCATAGTATAAGATTTGCATCATTTTCAAGTAATTAAATCACTCAGTGACCCCTCATGCTCTGTGTTGCTAAACCATTTCATGGTTTTGTTCAGAGACTCACAGCTCATGGTGAAGGTTTGGCCAAGATCACTGTCTGGTTTAACAGCTTTTGAGACACAATGTGTTTGTTTGCATTTCACTGTATTTTTCTTACCATTTAAGTTTGTCACCATGATAGAAATGAGAAAATAGTGATAGATGGATGTAATTTCAAGGACGCAGGGTTTAAAATTTTCCTTTTTTCTTCACGTACCAAACCCAGGAGTGCCGACGATAGCAGAAAGGGCTGCCGGGAACTTCCAGCCTGAATGACATCGCTGTCATCGTCTTGATTACTATTTGTTTCTGGTTTTGTTTATTGTTCTCTACAAGTCTGCACTCAGTAACTTACTTGATTTGATTCATCGATGATGAAAGTGTAAAACTGGAACTATCAAACCAATCTTCCTTAGAAGCAGCCGACATGCTGACATAGCATCCTGGAATTCCACTGTGGACCGCCACGGGACTGGTTTCAGAAACTAGTCGGGATAATCTCAGCATCCGTTTCAGTTTCAGTGAAGCAGCAGGTGGTTCGGGCTCAGACTGGCAACTCGAAAATCACCCTCGCTTGTCTTTTCCAATCAGGACGTCAGCAGTTTGCAGCAGATGAGATGAATGAGGAAGTGGGTTTAAGCCAATTTAAAACCAATCCTCATTTTGTCGTTCATGAAATGGCTGAATGTTTCCAGAGCTGCAAAGCTTTTCCAAGTCCTTGCAATTAGAGGCTAGCTCATTGAAAAGCCAAGACCAAAAAAAAAAAACTGCAATCAGACAAAACTGATCATAAATACAAACGTGTTCCCAAACTGTTATAATCCCCCAACACAGAGTCGATGACGGCGTCCCCGTTCCAGTTTTCCTCTCCAGAGCCACATTTCACGTCTCTGTCTGCCCCTGTTCCACTGAAATTGACGCTGTTCCTCTCATCTGGTCTCTGCCTCAGTTCAGGTCTACTGGACCACATACAGGTCACATTTCATGAATGATCTTGGATCCCCCAGCCCCAAGTAACCAAGGTATATATTTGCATGGGCAACCATAACAACTGCTAAACAATCCTTCCTTCTTAGCAACAAGGACGCCCTTTCATTTACCAGATTTCCCCATCTGAAGATTTTTGATTGAGTTACAAAATTTGATTTTTAAATTAAGCTAACGGTGGCAAACATTGTGTCTACAAAACCTCAGTCAGTAAATACCAGTGGGCTTTTATAACTCCATCTCTCTTATTTTCTCCACTTAAACTACAATTAAGTCTGAGGTAAACAACACTTTTAATCTAACTGAGACACTCAAGATGGTTCAGTTGATTACAGCATAGTCAAGCCTCAGTGTTGTGACATGCTGCTGTAGTAAGACATTTCTTATCTGTTTCTGTGAAAGAACAAGAACACGTCATCAATTTTTAAGAAGCTTCAACTATGTAGGCCTTCGAGTACAGCACCTATCGCACCTTAGCCTCCTGTAAAAGGAACTGACAGTTTAAAATGCTTATACCATCAGTTGTGGTCTTTCTATTCAAATAAAAGCTCAACAATGAAGTAATCACCTCCTTTGGGAAAAACATGCAAAAGGAATCACATTCTTATTGGTTTCACTTCTCATATTACCCGACCACTTCCTTCATAGCACTATGTGTGTCACAGCAGCCACGTCTGTCTCACTGTACGTGCTGATTGTACCTACATGGGCTCAGATTACGCAGGGCAGCGGCGCACGGTACGAAGCGATAAGCTCCACAGCAACAACTCCTGCCTGCATGGAGACACACAATCCTCACTTCTGAAAGCAGCACACACATCTGAGAAGTGCGTGTTTTGAAGAAGCCAGTACTGCTCACTGATGTGCAGCTTGACATTTGAGACTGTGTGTATCAAATAGCATTCAGCAAACGCAAACAACTGCAGCTGAATACAAAATCTGTTGTTGCTTTTTTGTGCTGATGCCTACTTTGCTTCCCCATTCAAAGCACCTCCATTAAACTGCCTAGCAACAAGTGGGTTCGAAAGCACTTGACTCATGGCTCTGTGTGGTCGGCCATTGTTTGCTTTGAAACATGCTACTTTTTCACAGTGTTCAGATTTTTCTGGAGAGAGAACGAAAAGCTTTTTGTTAGACCAGTCAGTCAAGTGTGTGGACATGTTTTCAGAGTACGCAGCGTAACGTCACTTTAACTCCCAGGATTTGAATAATAAGCAATGGGATTGACTTCATTGATTGGTTTTAATCAAACGTATGTGGAACTGTGTTTTATTATACAGTTTGGACAAATACTTCACATCCCCGCAGGGTTGATTTGAATCTGCAAAACATATTTATTTAAAATAAGCAAAACCACACTGGAGTATTATTTAATATTGTGGAACTGTTAAAATCTGATGAACAGGAGGCATCTTCCTAATTTAATGCTCTACAAAGCACAACACTGAATCATCGCTAGTCGCCTACTGCAAATCCCACTAAGAATCAACAGAACATCAGAACATCAGATCTGCAGCTCTGTGCAGAGTTTAGTTTTTATTCCATTACTTTGATGCAGCCACAGACTGTGTGGCTGTGTCCTGCAGTGTACACCTACCTGAAAATTAAACTTCGATAAGCTGTTTCACTGACAAACTGTGACCATGCACTGGTTGCTCAGCTCATAATTGTTTGAAATTTGAAATTCTAGCATCGTAAGACCCAGATACCTCTCCTAGAAATAACTAGGTAGTAAACCAAAGCCTAAAAATAAGCCCATGTAACTAAGAGAATGACTTTGGACGAAGTTTGACTGTGGAAGCAAAGCTGCAGACTACATTAAACTGAGCTGTGGTGCCTTTTATTGCCTATGAATTCCACTTCATTTGTAAGAGCAATGACGTAAAATTCACATTTAGTCTTGCTTTAAAATGTGTAATGTATAGACTTGATCAGGTAGAAAAAACCACTTAAGTGAAATGATAATGTTGTGCTGTATCTAGCAGGATGTATGAGGAAGCAATTGTTTTGTAATACTAATGTAACGCTAACAACTTATATAAGAATATATCAGGGCTGTTTGTTTTGGAGACTTCTTTAATCCAACAAACTGTATTACATGTAAATCTCCCTAAGTCACATTTAAATGATCATTTCCATTAGCCAGACTTTGCATGACATTTGACTTTTACTTCAAAGGTTCGAGGTTTCATCTTAAATTGCAAGCTGACATGACACCAGCCACCAGACCACCAAAAATATAAACAAAATGCTTTCTTTCTTTACCCTTCTTTGTGGCTTAGAGCTGAACCTCCTGCTTAGTAGTGAGAGAAAAAAAAAACCCTCACAGATGGAGTGTGATTCAAAGTTCAGCTAACTCATATGCACACACGCAGTCACAGACACACACACACACTCACTTAGAGCCAGGCGACAACTCATCTTCAAACGAAGACAGGCAATGATGGAATATATTACTCAGCCAGAATGAACAGTACACACCCCAAAACACACACAGGTTGACTTTAAAAACAGCCCTCAGCTGGGAAATTCTTCTGACACACCAACATGACAGAGAGAGGGTGGTGGGGAGTG
>OMNW01011819.1:50630-62150 GCA_900303245.1 Selene dorsalis | reverse complement strand
ACAAAAGCACTGAGGTGAGACGTTTCTATGGCGACCACATTTGTAAGCCCGACACCACCAATGAGCTGTGACCTTATAGTGAGCCCAAGGATTCATAATAAACCTGAGGCAATGACTTGACAGCTTGTAACCTGCATGATTTGCTTTAAGAGTATTCAGCTTCAAACTAATAGTTTTCTTGACACAACACTTGTCTGTGCCTATAAACACAACAGTATGAGCACAGACAATACTTCTGCTGGTGTATTTGTATTTATAAAGAGAAACTGACTTCACTGATGTTATATATTCAACCATGTATTTTGTTGCTTGTGCACCTTCATTCAGTCTCAGGCACAAAATTCAGACTCCTCCACTATGGCTTAAGAAAACTAGAGTGGATGGCATATCAAATGCACTGTATGACCAAATACAATTCATGCAGAACAATTTAGAAAAGGCTGAAGTCAACGATCCACAGTGAATTAAGGTGGTTTAGGGACATACAAAACAACTCGAGTACTTGACTTAAATGAAGCCATATTTTGGGAGTGTGTGTTGGCCAGCCATGAGAAAGGCAAAGTGGAGAGCATTTAGTCCGGTAGAAGACAAACCAGACAACGTGTTGTGATGAGGGATTAGATGGCAGAGAGCTGTGGATGGAAATGATGATTGGCGTGCATGACTAATTGGCTGCAGGGTGAACAAAGCAGACGAGAACAGAAAAACAAAACAGGGTAAAAATCGGTTCACAACAGAAGCCCCGGTATGATGACCACCATTTGTCTGCTTTTGTTATGATAGGTCTGGCTCCGTCCACACTGACGTGACGCCCATAAAATGTGTTTTTTCCATGACTGGTATTGCAGGTATGATTATAGTTTTTATTTTTAATCTATCCTCTATTACATAAGACCAATGAAATAGACATTCCTAGTCTTTAATACATTTTGTCGTCCCACTATATGGTAATGCTTTGTTTAATATGATCCATATAATACATTAAGTTCCTCAGAATTTCAAAAAAAAGGAGCTTTTCCTTGTAAATAAGCACCAAAATACATAAAATACATGATGCTAGGCTTGTGTTAAACCCTGTATTCAGTGTATTTCAGCATTTCAAAGAGATTAGAGGAATCTCTATGAGCCAGCACATGATGTAATGGAAGCCCAGACTTTGGGTCATGATCAGTTGGCAGTATTTGTTAAATGAACATTTTCGGTCCCCCCGCCCCCCCAAAAAAACACTCCAGCAGATTCTGTGAGATCTTTGAGGCACCATTTAGGCCCGAAATGGTTTCAGCTGTATTTCTATCTTTATAAATATTGTATTAAGCTTCAGTGGGAAATCTAATGGTGGTCATTCTTTTACTACCTGTGCAAACTGCAAAGTGAATCAAGTGAGGGCATTTTAAAAACGAGTGCTACATATAAATGTGGAAATTAGCAGCTTTTCCAGTTAAGGTATTATTTATGGTATGAGCTTCCCTTCCTATTACTGCTGTCAGGTCAAATAGTGAAAACGGGGGAAAAAAAAAAAAAAGAGAGATGCTGCTCAGCTTGCTGCCACCACCACTGCTGCGGCTGCCAATGCATGTCACGGCTCACCACCACCCCAGCATCGACCTGTGGGCTCTGTTTCTTCATGGCTCCCAACAGGGGGGCTGCATTGATCTCACTCCGTTCTCACTTTCGCAAGCTTTAAATTATGCTTGGCAGAGAGCGACACGAAACCTTTAGCCTCGACACCAAACAAAAATCGATACTCTCAGTCCTTCCAAATTAAAATACTCCGAGTCGATATATAAAACGCTCAAGTGAATTTGAAAGATATTAAGTAAACATATGGATTTAGCTTCAGCTTAAAATCAGGAATAGATCTAATAATTAGTTTAGAAATAAGTTATCCTAAATAGTCTGGGACACACTCAGCTCCTCCTATTTCCTATGTCTCAAAACCAGCATTACAATGAAGCCTTGAGGCATTCTGTCCCAGACACAAAGCACACACTCATGCACAACACAATGCAACAAAGATCTCTGGTGATATCCCCACAACTCACATAACAATGTACTGTGGCCCCATATGGGTCCACACTCATCTCACTTAACATATACTAACTATACTATCTGTGTATCTGTTTGTGTGTGTGTGTGTGTAGGTCTTTACACATGTTAGAGACCAAGTGTGTGCGTTTGTGTGTCTGTCCATTTGTGCCTATGTGGGTCCATATACATTCAGACGTGTGCGAATATATCAGTGTGTGGCAGCGTGACGCACATGGTTACCAGCAAACATTACTGCACGGTTGCCATGGCCGACATTTTCAACAAAGCCAAGCTTCAAATAGCTTCCTGTATCTCCTTCCCATCTCTGTCTCCCCCCTTTTCTTCTTAAAGTCATTATTTTTTTTCATCACCCCCTTTTTTCTCATCTGTTATTGCTTTCCCTCTTTTTATTTCTTTTTTCTGCTGTAAAGTAGGGATGGGTCTTTCATTTTTATTGGTCTGAATTCACCCCTTCCTCTCTTCTGTTTTCCATTTGCCTTTCATTTGCCAGCCTTCCATTTTTGCCCTTGTGAAAAATCCTGTTTATCCCCAGTTTCCCTGCCGTTTGAAACCCTCCATTTTTCACAGGTTATCATGCAATGCCTATTATTTCATCTCCCTATCATTATCTCTATGTCTAGTATTAGTTTAAGCATTGTGTGCAGCTCAGCTATCTTTGTCTCTGAAATGAACACTGTATGATGTGATGGCTTCCAACCAGGGCTCCTCACCTATTTTTGTCTTGTCTGAGTTTGTATCCCATAAATAACAACTAAATGGGCCACTTGGGATTTTTCTTCTTCTTCCTTCTGCCTTCTTTCTCTGAGCTGTTGTTTGTTCTGTCTGAAGTGAGGAGAGAAAGAGCAGCTAGTACCTGAGTGACCTTGCATCTATACTTTAAATCACATCCTTGACCATTTCACATATCAGGACTGCCCTGTCTTGTTTTAATTGCTCTCTTTCTTTCATGCCTCCCTATCCACATCCATCCATCATGTGCAAAGTTTCAGGTAGGCTGGAGTCAATCCCAGCATGTCGTTTTACCGGGCTAACACACAAACAACACATTCACACTCTCATTCACATCAGCAGGCAATCAAGAGGTTTGACAAGCAGCTGGAGTCTCCACTCCAGCACCCCGCTATAGGCTTTCCCATGGAGACTGAGCAGTGTGATACCCTCATAATTGGAACACACCTTCCAATCCTCTTTTCAAAATCGGGGACCACTGGGATAGTAAATCCACCTCCTCCTCGTGTCACCTTTTCAATGCAGCACAAGAAAGAAAACCACCTATCACAAAAGCAGAGGAAAGTTTGCTATCACTTGCCTTGCACAAAACCTTTCACCCTTTTGCCACTTCAGCCGTCTATTTATGTATCAACATCTCTGAGCTCCTATCAGCCTTGTTGCTGAGCTTTTGGACTACTTCAGAGACTTCCATTACAGAAATGGGCAAGTCTGACTCTATTCAAGGTTGACAGTATCTGCTGACAACAGCATAGAAGCTGCAGCACTGTCCTCCTGAAATATGTCTTCTGATGCAGAGGTCCCCTGGGCTTCTTCAGCCTGACATCTGACTTCTTGAGTTCTCAAGTTGCCACCACAACAGGAACCAATTATCTCCCAGCCAAAGCTAGCTCCTAGCCTAGCTCCAAACAGCAACATCCTCAATAGGGGCTTTGAACATGGCCTGCGCAGATTCCACGTCCCAAACCTCCTGCAAGATGCAGAACAAAAAAACTGAACTTAACTGACCTGAACTGGAATTTGAAGATATTACCTGTTCCCCCCAAGCTTCAGCTTCACAGCAGGTTTGATTTTAGTCTTTCTCTCAAAGATCTTATTCCAGCACCTGATCTGCATCACCATGATAAGTATGGGTTTTCTGATATGAAGTCCACCACCTACAGTAAACTACCTACTATTTCAACAGAGGCCATGATGTGAAGATGAAAATATCACTCTGGTTCACTCAACTGCTGTTTGGCACATGGACATAAACAATGCAGCTAAGGGACAGATTAAAGAAACACAAAGTTACTATTTAGCTCAGCTTCAATCAACACATTGCCAAACAGGTCTGCACAATGCTGATTAAGCCCCAGCAGCAGGCAAATCTTTCAGCTCTGAATCTGTTACAAACACTAGCCCGCAACTCGAGTTTGTGGTTTGTGTTGTTATTGCGACTGCCAAAAGGGGGAGACTTAAGTTTCATGGTTCAGGTTTAACCTGAACGAGTCTGGGCCTGAGGATATGATTTGACGCTGTGGGCTACTGGGCAAGCTCCAACACAGCCTCCCCTGGGGGTGCCAGGTTATCCTGTGTCACGGGCCAGTGACATCACTGCTGACACCACTGTAAAAGGACCGATGTGTGTTTGTGAGTATACTTCCTGTATGAAGGGGGGCTCCTCTTTCTACATGAGCCATTGTGTAGATTGGTCCTGCAGAGCCATAAGAGTATGAAGGAAGACTCACATTTTCACCCCATGTACACACACACGCACGCATGCACTCTCTCTCTCACACTCACACACACACACACTGTATTGTCTGCAACCTGAGTCTAGGAATCAGATTCCAACCTCTCTCCCACACACACACACACAAAAACACTCAATGTACCTAGGCCCTCTATCACACACACAAACACACGGAACTCACAGGGGCCTCTACTTCACAATGGGCCTGAGAAGCATTGACAGAGAGCCATATAATTTATATGACACCAGCACCACATGGGAGCAGATTTGAAGGAAACCTACGTCATAGTGGTTTACAAATGACAAAGAACAGCCAGTCTTTTAGCAGCATCAGCAGACTGGAGAACAGACCTCTTTTCTCTTCTCTTGTCTCCCCCCTCCTCCTCTGCTCCACTCATCCTCCACCTCTCCATTTCTCATACTCATCCTGCCCTCTCATCCATTCTTCTCTTGGTTTCTCATTCATCTACTCTGTCCTCTCGTCTTACCCTACAGGATTTCTCCTGCTGGATTATTTAATAGGGAAGAGTGCTTGTTGTTTGTGCAACTTTTCAGTGACTGTAAATTACAGTCGGGCAGAGCATGTGTGCCACTCACGGGCAAACATTGGCGGCTACAGATGCTGTGGTGAACTCTCGCCACACAGTACTGCTGGAGAACTCACGGCACACGCATCACCCAACCATATGGCAATACAGCATTCACACCTAGTCATCCTGAAGACACGAAGGTAGAACAACTCCATGTAGGCGGAAGAGGATTGTTTCAATCCTTTGCTGCTGCTTGTAAATCTGTAGACTATACTGCACCAGCATCCAGATAGCTCTAACAAAACACAGACAAAACACAGCTTGCATCAAAGTCTTAAGCCCTATGTGGCAAGGAATCAGTAGCCTGATGGGATGAGGGCAAAAAAAGGATTGAGAAAGAAGATGGGAGGGATAAAGAGAGAAATGAAAAGATGTGAAAGGTGAGACAAAGGAGGATTAATGCAGGGAGATGAAATGAGATAGTAAGAAGGAGAAAAAAAAGCAGTAACACAAGCAGACAAAATGAAGTGATTCAGAACAAACTGAGACGTGTGTGGAAGATCAAAAAAAAGGTGGACGGAAAAAAAAACAGGAATACTCTTCAGCGTCTTCCTTAAGCTGGTCCAGCTGAGTCACTCCCTGCAGAGCAACCGCAGAGCTGAACCACCTCTGGTCTGCCCTGCATTCATTTCACAGCACAGGCCCCGATAAATTATCAACAAGCACAGTCACAGTCAGCTGTGAGACTGGCACTGACACCACCTAACAAGACAAAATTGATACAGTTGCAGGCGAATGCAAATGCGACGCACTGCATCAGCATGTCGCAGAGCTGACTGCTGCAGATTTCTAGGCTCCGTCCTAAAGGCTGGACACAAACTTTCAGGGGTTTAATCCTTTTCCCAGGTATCGGTTTGAAAAACCTCGACAGTGAACATCTTGCCTCCTGTCCAAAGCAACACGTAAAAGCTGTCAGTGGCAGACAAGCTTCATATTTCGCATGGTGCTTTTGTTTTGATCCACACTGAAACAGTTTTTCAAATGCTGACTCTGTGTATGTGATGAGTCTGAAGCCATTTCCAAAGCAGATGGACTGTAGTAGAAGATTAAAAGATCCCTATCATTCATAATCTACTTATAACACACTATGTCCACATGCTAACAGACACAAAGCCTTGAGGCATGACAGACACAAATTATTTGTGACCGTCTCTCTCCATTTGATGATGCCACGGGCTCTGATGAGTTATCCGATTCACAACCACGTTCGGTGACTGTACGCAACCTAAGGCAGCACTTAGCAGAGTGTAAAAACCAGCTGCATAACAAGGTGAAAGGTGGCACTTGTCCCCTAAAATACATAGAGCAGAGCAAAGTTGGTAGACAGTGCAAGTCTCAGGCAGAACCCATCAAACGAAAAGCGATTTAAATGGCAGTGACAGTGGGGAGTGCTCGGTTCTCTATAGCCTCTGAGCTGGAATGAGCCACAGAGATAAAGTAGATCTAGATTAACAACCTAAACTGCAGAACTCATGCCATGGGAATCGTGGTGTGTTAAGACAATCAACACTGCTCATTAATAACCACATAACTCCAGTGACACTACCCTCTAGACCTAAACACTGCAAATCAAGCACTCTTCACGTCTGGTTTGCTCCACTTAAGAAGAGGGAAGAGGTACAGCCACAGAAGAATCTCACACACGTGCAGATCAACGGACCAAGAAAGGTTTTTCACACATCTTTCATGTCTCTTAAAAAAATCTTTCCAAGTGTTAAAATTGTTGTTGTGTTGATTGTTGATTGATTGTTGACTCCTATTTAGTTGTTTAGGCGTCTGATGGCAGAGGGGAAGAAAGAGTTTTTCGGTCTGGAGGTCCTGCGTTCGTACCAAGTTTGTGAAGACAACTTATCTCAGTGGCAGAAGCAGCCCTTCACTCCCTCTCTGCATCACCACCATCATCTGTCCATGACATCAGGGGGGTAAATAGAAAAATGACCAGTGGTTGAAAAGGGCCTCATTGCCTGATTTGCTACGGGGGTGTTTGAATTAATCATCTGAATGTGGACCTGTGAGAGGCTGCTCTTTACAAGGCCCTGCAGCAACACATGTAATAACAGACATAATATTAGGCAGTGGTTGGCTTGATGGACAAGAGCTGGAGTAAATCGATGCTGCTGGCCTTTTGGAAAACATCATCAGGTTATAGCAAAGAAGAGGAGCCAAAAAAACAGAAGGAAAGGGATCAAAAGAAAGGACATAAAACATGCCACAGCTACGTCTGGTACTGTGATTGTGCACATGGGACACATTTGTTTTTACAGCTTGAGTCTTATTTTAATGCCTTTTATCATCATTCATCTGGCCTAATATGGGAATTTATGAGCAAAAAGTACCGCCACAAAATGGTCCTCTCGTTCTCACTTCTCATTACCGCAGAACACCGCTTCTTCTTTCCCCTTGTTACAGAGTAAGGGACAGGTTATGCTTGAAAAGAAGTAGGCTAGTTTCTATGTTGTTTGACAATGTGAGAAATTAAGTCTTACAAAAGCCCAGAGGTAAGCAGACGTCTGTCACAGAGAGAAGGAAAATGGGTCTTCATGTGAAAATAGAGAGGTTCAGAGCCATCTTATTTTCTCATCATTTCGTGTCCAGGTGCCAAAAATGTGAATATGAGTTGTTGTAACCTGGAATTATGCATCGGTGCGTAAATGTGTGTAAAATTACAAGTTCTACCATCTTGAAGCCACATTGGGCCTTGTGAGATTAATACTGAGACATTTAAAGCAGCATAGATTGATTTAGAAGCGTATTTATAGGCAGCATATCGTGCCTTCGTATGACATGTCTGTCATATCAAGAATACATCGCGTGAGTCATTGCTACTGCAGGTGATTGGCAGGCATCGTGGTGCTCATGTAAATCAGATGAGACAGAAACTTGGTCGTGAGATGTCTCATGCTGGCAGCGGAGCATAAGGAACATGGGCACCAGCACAGACGCTCTTACTGTCTGCCATCTTCTCTGCTCACCAGATCCTGTAATATATTTGTCATTTTTCATAAAGCAGAAATTTCTCCGCATCAACATGGACACAAACACATGAGCCAGAGGCAAGTGGACATCGTAACGTCTGCTGCTGCTCCACCGAAAGCAGCGCACCGCGGCGCCTGCCTGAGTGGTTTGTGATGACAGATGAAGTCAGAGAGAGAGAGAGAGACAGACACTGGTGAGAGGCAGATAACCCCTCTGGGACATATTTAGGTGATAAAAAATGACAACAGTAAACAACTAAGTAATTAAAAGCTCGTCTCTTTTTGTCTCCCCGGTGGCAGGAAGTGGATTGTTTTCTCCACAAGTCAGGATGATTTACCCTGAAGAGCTTTAGAGCCACTAACCTTTCCAGCTACTCATGGCTGATGGGAGGAAGTCTTTGTTTGTTATTACATCAACCAGTTCACTAAATTTCTCTACTGCACTTTCAGATCGACTGCTGATAAGTTTTTGTCATCTTTTACCTCAGAGAGAGGGAATTTGAAATGCAGCCTTTTTTTTTGCTGTGGCTAAATGACAACATGACTAATCTAATTGCTCATCATCATCCTCACTATTATGACCATCTTCAGTGACCTCAAATAATTACTGTCATTGTTATTATCAACAATCATTAGTCCATCATGGCTGTTCACAGTCACTGGCATTTACCATCAGCATCCTCTCCAGTTCCATCACCCCAGCAGTCGCTGCATGTTGATGAGCAAGACGTGTGACGAGTCAGTGAGATGAACATGTTTGTGGGAACCAGCATGTCCCTGTGTGTGAGACTATGTTCCAGAGGGGTCTGTTGTTTTTTTTGTTTTTTCTTTTTGCTCAACACCCTCCGCCTGGACTCCTCACAAGGAGGGCTGCAAGGACGCTGGCAGATGGTGAGTTCTGGCAGGGGCTCAGGCCCCCGGTGCCGTACACCAGCTGCCAGCAGGCAGAGCAGCACTCAGCCACAGGGAGGCTTTTTAGGCCACACACACTTGACATAAGGTCCTGGCAGACAGGTCAACCTTCAACACACTGCAGAGGCACTTACAAACACATGCAGACACACACTGATTAGTGCACATGTAGCCATTGGCAGGCCAGATTGTGAGGGGGCCAAGACTTGTCGTGTTATAATTCATTTTGGGTCTGGTGACTTTTCTAGGCCAGGAGTTGAGGAGTCTGTGATTCCTCAGGAGTGAATGAAGGGAGAAACAAAGGTGTTCCAACCAAACGAGGAATACTCCAATTACTTTGGGTCAATTAATCAGAAATAATCCCAAGTAAAGACGAAACTGTAAATGTATGGTAGACTATTTCGTCACCAGTAAGCCCAAAACATATTCCTGCTTGAGGGTCAAAATGTGAACATGACATCCTGTCCTGATTGTTTAGAGCTCTTTAAAATGATGAAATGTTTGTTCATGAGTCAAGTGGAACAGAATGGGAACATAAACAGCTGATATCCTTGGAAATACCCTCGACAATCCTTGAGTAATTAGTGTATTTTCCAGAGGCTGAAAAGGGGACTAATGCTACGCCCAAAGCTTTTCATTTTAAAATGCATCTATTTCGCTACATTTTCACAAAGCACAGAAAACAGACTTCTGAAAACGCTGCCGGCCCGGTTTTAAAACGTTTGAAGACAACAAGATTGTGTTGAAATGGGATTACACAGAGACCTTTGGACATGGTGACATAGGTACCCACAGTCAGTCCCTGATTGGTTGTTGTCTTAACCTAATTTACACACTTAAGTTACACAGTGAAGTTTCACAAGTTATCAGTATAATGTGTTTAAGTGTCAAAAAAGTGCTAATTATGCTTATGATTTTGGTATCAGTAATCAGTAATGAATGTGTAACTTGAGCTGTAATGTTGTAGCTGATTGAAGATGACCAACAATTTTATACATAGTTTCATAGTTCATGCATTATATTTTACGGAGCATCTGTTTTGTGTCATCAGTAATCATTTGCAGAGTAATTATTGACTATTGACTATGACTATGGAGTAAGAAAAACAGTATTCCCCTTGGATACGTACATATAATGACCTTCCTTCCAGGCAAATCTTCAATCGCAACTAATCATAATTCATTGAGGCAAATCACAATTTATCCAGATGTACAAAATTATACATAACTCCCTGTAGATTTTATTTAAAATACCCCATTGTGATGTGCAGTCAATCACTGTGTTGCTGTGGAAACAGTAACTAGGGCCCTTTTGTTTGGCCGTGAGGAACAAAGGCCAAACAACCAAGAGCCAATTCAATTTCCTCTGATGATCTAAGAGTCAGAGGACTACTAAACAGGGGAGGCAGGAAATTACGTGTGTATGTGTGCGCGTGCGTGCGTGTGCGCATGTGACAATGCAGCTTCGTCAAGAAAATTAATAACTTTGGAAGCAGACACGGGTCTGTGTTTGGATTACGTCCAATTAATTTTCAATTAGCCGCCTGGATTTGTATCAGCAGTTTGTAAATACATTTTCCTCTTGATTGACAGTGTGGCTGACCACCATGTTGTTAAATCATGCTGTTAATGCCTGTTCACTTTTCCTCAAATGACATCATACTCCCACACACAAACAAGTGAACTTAAAGGATTCACATCTTCTGCTACTGAATACGATGAAATAAAATCTAAAGTCATTAAGACCAACTGAGTAGCTTCTCACAACGTGATACACAAAGCACTGACACAGGAAACTGAGAGAAATGATTCAGATGATTGATTGGTCATAGTCTGAGAGAAAACACTGTACTGAGTGTTTGTCGTACAAGCCGAGGTTCCACGCTGCACTTTGGAGATTTGTTGGGAGTTAGGTTGAAATCTGTTGGATTTGTTGTTCAAACGCTGAAGCCTTCTTACTTCATCTTTAATCGATTCCTCCACAGGAGCCACATGCTGGAGAGAAGCCTATGGCAGCTGTACCTGGAGACCAAGTCTGATGAATTCTCAAGAAGACTAACTTTGATCTTCAGGGGTGACTTTATGGCTGAACATAATGAAAACAAATTCAGTTATATAATCATCAATAAGGAAATGAGCGTAGTTGTTTTTAATGGTATCATTGATATGGAAGAATGGGCCTCAGTGAACCTTACCGACGCAACGCAAGCTTGTTCAGATTGATGCCATTGGAGGGAGGTAACCCACAACATCACATTTTGCTTTTCCATGATTAATACGACAGTTGATACTAAATTAGTTATTTGTAAATTTAGCATTTACTTACCAGTGACTCAGTATTGGAAAATGGGGCTAGCCTGTTATGCTAACTTCAGTAGAGGAAAATAAGTTGAAATGGAGGAAAATCGATACAATATAATATAATGATTAGGGCTGTCATAGTTAACACGTTAATCACAATGCAATTAATTAAAAAATAACGCATTCATTTAAAAAAAAAAAATTTTAAGCACGGCCCATTTTGTCCTCTA
>OMNW01011819.1:27575-45253 GCA_900303245.1 Selene dorsalis | reverse complement strand
GAGGGGGGTGAGGGCAATGTTTCTTTTGAATTAGTCATGACTACAATGCAGACTGCACTCTGCTGCCACTGACACATGAACAGCGGAGGAATAAGAAGGGAGTCGACTGCAAGAAAGTACGGGGTGATAAGAAAAATGGAGTAACGAGCATAACGTGGACAGACGGAAGCGGAGGAGGAGTGTCATGAGGAGTGAGCAGAAAGAAGAGGAGAAGGAGACTGAAAGGATTTAATTATCCCAATCAGCTGTGGCAGAGTTAACACACACAGGACAGGGGCCGAACATGTCTGGATCAACATAGAATGTGACAACACACAATAAGTGACAGATTAATAGCAGCTTGCTAAAACATCTAAGTGTTTAACAATCAGACACTTAAACATCACCATCAGTGCCAACATGAGAAAAGAATACAAGACAGGGATCACAAAATGGGAGGAAAAGTTGTTCATGTGACATTTTGGGAAATCTGGGAATTTTTTTCTAGCCTTCTATCTTAACTTGTGTTTCTTGTCTTCTTTTTTGTAAGAATGTGATTTTTATACAACAATACATAGATATAGAGGGAAGAAGGGAATGGATGTTTTGTGAAGTCACAGGAACTTTGACCTTTTACATGCCGACGTTGCTGTTGTGACATGTTGACGTCAACTATTTTCAATACATAATGTACACGCAATTAAGATAAAGGTTTGATGCAGCTGACAAATGTAAATACATACTGTAAGACGTGCTGCTTTTGAAGGGACTGAAAATACTTTTCCTTCACATGGTGTCCACTTGGTATTTGGCAGTATTTCTGTATCGCTGGTCACACTGAGGCTGTAAATGATCATAGTATGACAAATCTTTTCATTAACTTGCTAGACCCGAGGCATGACAGACTGAATACAAATTTGTCTTTCAGTGTCTGACGCTGAAGATTATTAGACAACCCAAAAGGAGTTTTGAGACAGGGGTTTAAAAAGTTGACAACATGGAGAAGAAACTTTCTTTGTTCTCCGTGGTTTTCATGTTAACGTCTGTCCTGGGTGTGTACATGACAGTGTTTGCATTAATTTCTTTTGTCCGCTGTTTGGTCATCTGATGGTTCACGGCTCTGCACAGCTGACCTTCAAATGCCAGGCTCATTGGCTCAAAGCTCAGTGCCTCCTGGAATAATCTAAAAGGTTACATATGAGAGTGGAAACAAAGACTGGGAGGATTCCTGGAAGATGTGCAGTCAATAAGCTAATGGGGACGCTAACAAGGCAAGAAGACATGCACATCAACAGCTGCACAAAGAAAAGTTCAAGGGCCCTAAAAAGACAAGCAAAGAATAATACTTTAACCCATAACTCAATTTATTTAAAAGTTAGAAGGAATATAGTAAGTGTTTATTATGCAAGAGGAGATTCTCCTGACATATATACGTTTCTATAGGCCCATTACATTTATGGTTGATTCCCAATGGGCATTCAGAAACAATGGTGTACTGTACTTTTGGATGATCAGGTTCTCATGCATCCTGCTTAGATGGTACAACTAACATAATTGCCGGAGGAGAATCATTGACCGAAGCTAAATATGAGCCTCTCTCCAAAGACTGAGCTCACACAGGTGTGGCCCTTGGAGGGCTGCCGAGGCCAAAACTAATGCTAGGTATGTTTGCGCAGCCTAAGCAGCCAAGAGAGTACCATGGTAGCATCAACTTTATGTGAAATGTATATGCGTATATACATCAAGCATCAAGTCATGTCAACTAATTGAGACAAAAAAATCTATTATTTTTCAAATGAGTTTGAAGGAGTGGTTGTATTGGGAGAGCTTTGTCAGCCTACAATGGCATGTGCAGCCTCTCTGTGACTGTGGTGGGTCAGACAGAGAGGGGAGAGAGGAAAAGTAAAAGATTAAATACAGAGAAAGATACAGACAGAACAAAAGAAAACTTGTTGGATTTTCTAGGCCACATACTCTGATATATTATTCCAGCCAGCCATTTGTCATGCCAATTAAAACTATGGTGTGTGTGTGTGTGTGCGTGTGTGCGTGTGAGTGTGTGCGTGTGCGCGTGTGTGTGACTCACTGCTCCACTGGAATGTGTTCCTCATTTACTTCTCTGTGAAGCTCCAAATATACTTTTTCTATATATTTTCCTCCCTACCATCAATCTGTGTACACTTTTGGTGTGTGTGTTTGTCTCTGTGTACAGTGTACATCTGTAAGAGTGTGTTTATGTGCATGTATGACCTGTAGGTGTGTGTGTGTGTGTGTTTCCACTGCGCCCCCTGGAATGTTTTCCTATATGAAGTCTCTCCCACACGCCACTGAGTTATGATGTTTCCATCAAGGACTACAGTAGACAGAAAGACCCCTTCCTGGCTGTACTGCGTTGGCCTCAGCATGTCCGCTCTGTCCACAGATCGAGAGATATGCTGGGTCATTACAGTTTTGTGTTGCCAAGTTGGCTGTGTCGATGAAACCACATGTCTTAGAGCTGAGGAGGTTCCTTCATTTATAAATAGCATGAAACATCCAATACACTGCCAGACTTTAGATTTGTCCTCTGTTGGTTTGGACCAGACGGGGTGGTCCTTGTGGCTCTTGCACATTGATGGCGACCACTGATGTTCCCCACAATCCCCTCAAGTTATAGAGATGCTCCGACCAAGTCGTATGGACCCATTATGAGCACCGTCTGTATTCAGTTCACCTGTGGGTGGTCACAATAGCTTGGGTCATCATCAATACCTTACTAAGTTTTAATGGCTAATAAGCAAACAGCTGCCATATAATCGATTTAGCTCCTTTGTCTCTAATTTGATTTTGGTGATTTAAGATAAGACCACAAATGTCTGTCAAATAAATTTGGAGCTATATTGTATTCAAGTGTGATATAAAGAAAGAAATTTCACTGGAATAATGAAAAATTTCACCCGTTTGTGGCACTAGATGAAAAATCTGGGGATCCTCAAAGTCGCCACCTTTTATCCTGAGGGGAACATGTATAATCATAGCGGTGCTGGAGAAAAGGTTAGGGCAACTCCAAAGTAACTATGACTCATCCTATGGGCTCTGTGAATGTCTGTGCTGAATTTTAACACATCCAAGAGTGCAGAGCTACTTCAGCCTGGACCTCAGTGGAGGTCCAAGCGACCAATGTTACCATCTCTAGAGCCATTCTGCTAAAAACATTTTTAGCTCTTAAGAATTAAAAGAATAAAATAATAGAATAAAAAGAGTTATCATCTTTTCCTACAAGATTCAACTCACTCTAATAGTGGTAAAAAAAAAAAAAAAAGCACAGAGAAAACTGTATCTTTGTGTCTCCGCTGGATGTAGTTAACATGAACCAGATCTGTGAATGTGTGATTTACTGCTGTTATTATTAGTAACTCAAATATTATCCATGAAGCCTGCCAGATTTCTTTTTGTAGCCTAGAAAAGTGGTGGCTGTAAGATAAATTCAACTGCACTGCATCAGAAAAATGAGTGGGAAAATCAAAGTGTACAAAGAAAAAAAAAATCTTGCAGCACATTGTAGCTATTATTGTGATCAGAAAAAGACCCTCGGAGAGAAATGGCTACAAAGATGGGGGTTGAGATGTTTGTGCATTGTGAAACGACTGCGATAAAGTACATCAACTTCTCTATGAAATAGTGCTTTTGTCACTAAAACCTATGATAACAATGCTTTGGGGAATACAAAGCGCATTTTCATCAGACTTTTGGCCATTACCTGATCAGGGATGATAAAGCCACAACGATCCTGTTTATGTCTGTTCATCGTCTGGCTCAGCTACAGTACATTAGACTACATGACAATAGACAATTAATAAAGGGAACAGAGGGATCTTAACAGGAAAAAGCGAAACAAAATTATTCAAAATAATCAATAATGAGTCAATAATGGCCATCTAAAGAGGTGCCAACGACACTGGTTAGAAAAGGAATACCCATCTTAGCCACTCATGCTCCGAGGGCACCAGGGTCATTAAAGGAGTCAGACCAGTATATGAAAAGGCCTTTCATAGTTTGCATGTGTATAAATCAATGTGACACTAACTAAACAAGCGCTGCTGGAGAGCAAGGATAATGAACAGAGATGAACTGAGTCTTAATCATGGGATAGACATGATGGAGAGAGGGCGGGTGGGGAGATGGCAGCTGGAGAACGACATAAAAGGCAGACAGAATATAGGCAGTTAAGAAGGTTAGACGGAGCCGACCTGCGGCAAATGATGGTTCTTCACACTCAGTTCAACCTTTTTAGGGTCCAGGGAGCTTTATACAATGTTAAGCATTCGACTAACATTATGTCATCTGCTCTCATCAGTTAAAGCAGCGTACTTGTTCTCAGTAACAGACTGTTCACATGTGAGTTCAAGTCTTCGGCCTCTGGAGGCTGAGAAAAACATGCGAGACTAGACGGACATCCAGAGCCGGCAGAGTTTCTCAGCCTTCGTCCCTGACTGAAACATGAATATCAGCACAAACAAGCAGCAGCTCCCTGTAGGGATCCAGAGCTGAGGATCGGTCAATGAGAAATGGGACACTTGCAGATTTGAGACTAGCCCGAGGGTGATCTGACAAAATTAACACACCGATGGGTACTCAGTCAGTGGGTGCACACACTGTCTACACATTGAGACAGGAAGGAGACAGAGAGAGAGAGAGAGACTTTTGAATATAAACATGCTGCCAATATCTCACTGCCAACATCCGTGAGCGTGAATAAACACTGGCCACATGCGACTCTGTGACCCTCAGGTCTCCATTATTTAACACAGACACGCAGCTAAAGAGCAGTAAGAGGAAAACGTATTGCTCATAAACACATTAGCTTTATTTACTATACATAAATATATAGAGACTAATCAAACACACCAGACTCATGCAGATGGGGCAGACAAACAAAAAGTCAGACATCCACTATCTGACAACACTGACTTGTTGAATAACATTTGGTCTAAAGATATATCCCAGAAGTGTAAAACTGCTGCTGTTACTGGAGTTTGATGGAAAACAATTTGGAGGAGAAACTTCCTCTGGCAGAAAGCTCAGGGACACTGTAACTGACTATGGGTAAATCTGACAAACTCACTATTTCAAAAAGAGCAAAATAATAACATATGAACTCCAGTACATCCATTATTTTCTCTGTTTCTCCCTCCATATAATCTCCCTTCTTCTCTGTGTCTCTCTCACACACACTTGAACACACACAAACAGCGCTCCCAAATCCTTTTATCCCCGAGCACAAACTAATACTAAACCATTCAGCATCTCTATGAGTCCAATTTTATTCACATCAGTGTGCATGCACATACACGAGCACACACACACACACACGCTGCATCTAGCACTACATATCACAGAGTGTGTGGGTGGTGGTTTCCCCATAGGCCTGTGGTGACAATGAGTCAAGGAGACAGGGGAACGTGCACACACATAGAAATCACAGGCACAGATGGACGTACTGTTCATGCACCAAGTCACACACATTCCTACACTCACTGTCTATCTGCAGAAAAACAAGAAAACAAACCGATGTGCAGGAATGAGCACTGACGAAGTAGACAACGTTAAAAACAAGGAGTCAGAAGAGGTGGACAAAGATGACGGGAGCGACGATGATGATAAAAATGTGACATGTGTGAATGTGTTGCAGCACAGAGAATCTTATTGTACCAGAAGACGGTGATTCAGACTGGGCGCCATGGAGCCAGACAGTCAACCGACACCATTTCCCCGTCGAGCTGATGAACTCTGTGTGGACACTCAAACGATTCATCTTCTATCCAAATCGCAGTTTTATGAATAATCCAACAAGTACTCATCTTTTTTTCCAAATTAAATGATTGCACTCCTGATTATAGTGTGATTTGCAGTTGAAGACGCTGTGTTTTATATTACTGGAGGAGCAAGATGAGTTGATATTTTGAGGGGTTTTTTTTTTTTTTTAAATAAAGATTCATCCTGTACTCAAACTTCATGCTTTGGAATTGCAAATAATGATTCATTTTCACGCCGCTGTAACTCCGATGCTTCATTTAACAGTTGTGGTTTCAACAAACTGCCCAGATGTGCACTGGTTTCAAAAGACACATAAACCAATAACTGATCTGTACTGTAAGTGAGGAAAAACCTTATTTAAATGATTTTCAGACTTTCACATGATGCTTAGATTAAAACAAAAAAAAAAAACATCCTGGTGAAAACTGAACAGACAGAGGTGAAAACATAGCCTCCTTGGTAGAGGTAATAAGGGAGACTATATGAAAATGTCTAAGTTTAAGTACAATTCAAAACAGCATCACAATCTGGAAGCTACAATAACAACCACAAAGTGAAATCAAGACTTCTGTTTCAACTATTTAACCTGCACTGATCACTTTTCACATCTTCTCATCTACATATAATTCAAGATAAGATTTACTTGTCACATTGTAGTTAGTACAATGCGCAGGTAAATGTGCTATTGTGCCTGCTTCCAGAAATAATAAAATAAAAAGACACAGTGTAAGATATAAGATTATAGGTAAGATATATAGGTGTGTATGTGTGTTTTCCTTCAGTCTGAAAAAAATGTCTACACAAGCATCTCTGGAAGTTTTGAAAAAGGCCAAAACACATGGAAAAAGTCAGGTTATAAATAATACCCATCTCCATGTGGACTGGGCCTCAGAGGCAGGTGTACTGTGTCTGGATGAGAACAAAATTTAGACACTGAATTTGATGAGCTATCTAAATCTAAATTACGTTTCGCTCAATTTTACTGAGGCAGACTCATTTGGGATGAGTTGATAAGAATCTCGCACCTGTTTTGTTGACAAAATGAACAATTAAGTCTTTTTTCCATCACAAATGTTTTTTTTTTAAATTTGTGCTCAGCTGAAACAACTTCTAAATAACTTCTGCCACGATAACTTTAGCTCCCTGATGCAGCCATAGCCTGCGTTCATTCGATAAGATAAAGCACAATGCAGCTCTGCCTCGCTTCTGCATCGCTGCGCATTGTTGCGAGCTGAAAAAAAAGTAAGACGCTGCCACAATTCCTTTCAGTCGGTGTGACAGTCGGCAATCAAGTGGAGAATAATCGCTGCTTCTTTCTTCGAGCAGACAGAAAAAAAAGGCAGAGAGGAAATGTACTGTTGCTTTCTGCTTGATTCGGCTCATACAAATTGAGCTTTGGAGCTCTTGTTATTAACGAATGCCTGTGCCCTTTTGAATGTGCCGAAAGAAAATATACAGCTGGTACTTCTCACACTCACAGCCACGGACACACACCATCATTCTCTGAGTAAGACATTGTGACACAGCTGTATTTTCTCTGAAGGAAGGATGAAGGTATTAATGATAAAATTCACGGTTGTAACTGCCCTAAAAGAGAAGATTACGAACAGATGCACAGTCCAACCCCTCATCAGATAACCCTCCTAAATTTCAGTACACGTCACATTATCATCAGGGGCAAGAGATGACAAGAGAGATGGGGGATGGGGTTGTAGAAAGATAAGCATTAGGAGGAGGAGGAGGAGGAGGAGGAGGAGGTGGATGGAGGAGGAATAGGGACGAGCATTGAATATAATGAAGACGAATAGATTTTCTGATGTTTCCTGAATACTAGTGCTAAAGGCCACATGTTTTCCACAGACCCCAGGACAAATGTCTGCAGGTCTGTAATGGTTACAAATGTTGATTCATGGGGCTGAGGAATTTAGATCCATGTGCACGAAAAACTGAAATGTTGTTTAAAATTAGCATCTGAGCAATATAAAGAACTAATATTAGTCATGTGTCTTATGAAATGCACCGTTCACCATAATTATGTTCCTGTTAAAGATCAGTATGAATAGGTTTTGTCAAATTGTTGACGTTCTTTTAAATGAAGGAAAAGACGAACCTTACATTCGCTTGCAAATTACTGCAGCATCATTATCACATTTTAAAAAGTAACCTTTTCAGAGAACAGGAGCCTTTATCTTACTTTATAATCATGCAGTGCAATTACTATCTCAGTGTTCATTTTTCTGTTTATTGCCATTTCTCTGTTTCTCACTTTACCATCATTTTTATGTGCAGTGATGTGAACTCAGATGTGTGTTTGTATCACAGCAGGTCCGACCTGTAATGAATGTGGGAAAAAAAGTGAATCACACATATTCATTATAAGCATTAATATAAAAACAGCAGGGGATATCAATTTGGACTTTTTCTTGTGTTTCTTTCATAACATACTGAAAATGTGAGTTTCATCCAGTGGCTGACAAACTATGTACCCTTTATGCATCACCAGAGGAACCAAAAGAGAAATACAGTGCGCCAATTTAATCATAACCAGTATAGAGGAGGGGGAAAAGCATTTAAAGGCACTGCTGCCATGGTGGACCATATACGAGGGAGTACAAAAGGGGCAATGGGGGGATGACAAGCAATACACCTCATCAGACAAATTCAAAGTGACAGCAGTGTAAGTGCATGGTACAGTATGTTCTTTACAGTAGCTTAAAGCAACCACCAGGACATCCCAGGGGAACAAGCGCTACTTTCCCATCAGCCCTTCACCACTTTGCATGCAAACCTAAACACTACTTCAGCTAATTAAGCATTCAAGTAGCTAATGCGCGCGTGTGTGTCAACATCAGGGACTTGTTTCTCTTTGTAAACATCTCCCTGGATTTTAATGTGGGAGAGGATGCAAACCTGCAGCCAGGACCCGTCATGTAATTACGCAGCACTTATGAAATTAACATGAGCAATCTTAGAAATTAATAAGCCAAGTGTGTTCTGTGCTGTCAACATGTAAGAGAGTGTGAAACATGTCACCCATAGCTTGTCGCAAGATTTCATCCCTTTAAACCCAAATCCCAGCCGAGATAATTACGAACAGGCATGTTAACATGCACACGCATACACAGCCCTGAACACTCGCACTCCTTCACCCATCCGTAATAGTTAACTTTCTGCTCGGCTAGTTCAGTACAGGGAGACAGGAGACAGAGATGGAGGGTGCTGGACCGAGGCATGCGGTATGAGAGAAAGAGGAGGAGGAGGAGGAGGAGGAGGAGAAGAAGGAGAAAGAAGAGGAAGAGGAAGAGGAGGAGAAGGAGAAGGAGGAGAAGGAGGATGAGACAGTCTGGTTCCAGACATCTGAATCACCACCCACATCACCAAATTTATCAGTGACTCAAAAAGGACTGATGCTGCTTTTTGCGAACGGCTCTTTAATGGTTGAAGAAACAACTGAGCCAATCAGAGCCTTTGTGGGTGGGACAAACATAATGACGTTGGAAGGATGTGGCAGGTTCAGACACACTGGGAACTATGATGCCTTGAAATGCAGCTTGGTCATTGACCAAACCAGATGGTTTAGTGATCTGATTTTTTACCATCTGCGGGAAACACTTGTCAGATTTTCACTGTAGGAAGTTCAGTGCTGCTAATGTTTGATGTTTGTTGAATCCTACATCTTCTGCACCTGTACAGGATGTACCAATCTAAGTGTATGGACACAGGTGGGGGAGGGGGTGAGAGACTGTTATGAAAAACGATAAAAAGGATGCAGAGATGCAAAGTGCACACTTTCCAACAATAACCTGAGAGCACTACACACAAGGATTGGAAAAACAAAAACTAAAAAACAAGCCTAAATCACTGGTACAAGTCCAGTGAAAATTACAACACCATCAGGATGTGCAGGTGGTTTAAACCTACAACATCATCAACTATGTTGACAGCCTATTTTCAAATATTGGTTACGACTTTGTGTTCAGAGCAAGACCAGGCTATACTTGGTAAAAAAAAAAAATTACTTTAATATCTTTTTATTTAGTTTGTGCCAGTAAGGAGATAATTGGAAATGTTGGAGAGTTAGATGCAACATAAGCCCTTCCGGACACTGAGGGAGCCCCATCTCACTTATTCTTTTTTAACAGCTTCTTTCTTAAAAACAAACAAAAGAAGCACAGAGTAAGAAAAAAGCCCATCTAAACAAGGGGGGCAGGGCTAATAAGTTGTCTGACATGAATAGATGGTTTGTAAACGTTAGCCACCCAGCCTGTTACACCCTGTGTGCTAACTGTGTGAAAACACTAGCACAGTCAAACAGTCTTGTTCCTCAACGAATTAGAAACAGCCTCTCCTGTGTCTAATGTCTGATAAAAACAGAATAATGGCCACAGGAATCTGTAACCGTACTGTCAGACATGGGGGATGTAACACTGTTGGTTTGCTGTGGGTATTAAAACCCTCCTGTTATCCTTTGACCCCAGCAATTGAAACCTCCAGAAAATGATTAGAATTAAAACTATTACCCAAATTTTGTTGTTTACTACCTTAACAGCCCTTTAAATAAATAAATGTCAAAGTCCCCATTAAATTAGGAAAAGTCATTAAATATGAAGCAAAAAAAATGATGTCAATCACTTTAACGTTAAACATTAAATGGGGTCAAACTGACCCCGGGGATAATAGGAGGGTTGGTATTAAAGTGATGTTTTTTTGATCATTCAGATGTAGAGGTCTTTTTGTTGAGCTCTGTTCAGATGTGAGGACATTTACAGAGTGAACCACAAAGCCTGCGCTGGATTGTGCGATTCGCCGCGCTGAAAGAGATGGGGAAATGTTACCAGGTTTAGCAGCAAAGATTGCAGTCATGACTTTCATGTTAATGTGACTCAGTGCTTATTCAGATACTCAGACATGAGACCAATGTGTTAAATCAGATTAACATAGCGGGGATGCACGTCTTAACAGGGCTTCTGACGGTACCTTGTCATTTCTTTGTAGAGAGCCATGTCCTCTCAAATGTTAGGGTTATACTCATAACCCAATTGTTTTTAAAAAAAAAACAAAAAAAAACATTTATATATAGATACCATTGACTCCACTTAAAATCTGTTCATGGGGCAGAAAGTGACCCACTGCCCAAGTTTCCCACATAGTTACAGGACATTACGTAACTGCTACACACACACACACACACACACATACAAAGAGAACAGGCTGTGGAAATCTGAAGTAAATCTTCACACAAAATGATATGGAAATGCAGTTCACAGCAGAGATGGGGCCACATCTTTGATGAAATATCATACATACATTTTATGATGGATGTGTGATCCATTTGCTGTGTAATGAAATGAGCTTCTGTGACTCCGTTCGTATCCCCGCGTCTCTTACTCAAGTGAGCAGTTGGCGTAAACACACCGGCTGCGCTAGTGACAATTATCGTGTCAAGCCTTCCCTGACGTTCATAGAAAGATGATTTTGGGTGAGTCATGGACACGAGCAGAGAAAGAAACAAATCAATAGCAGAGAGAGCGCTGGATAAACAAGTGTAGAGAGACGGATATTTACGTTGACATTTAAGCCAAGGTAAATAACCCTCTGTGTACAGCAACCTCTATTTGTTTTTTGCCAGAGCTGACTCCACTGAGGTAAATGAGGTCTGCTTTATTGTTTATCCTTTTCCCTCTTTCTATATACACATCGTGTGCATTTCCTTCCCTCCACCTATTTATCTGTCCCTCCAGTCTTCTTCAGTGTCTCTTTGCCCCCCCTGAAAACATCTGATGGACGTCAGCACACAAGAAGAGGCCAAGTTCAGCACAGCCCTGTTTGCAGCTGCCGATAAAAACAAAAAACAGCCTGCAGTGTTTACATTTAACAGATATGTAGGTGTGATAGTCTTTAGTGTGTTAGGTAATGTTCATCAGTTACACAGAGTACATTTACATCTATTCAATGTCATTCTTTTCCCTTTTGTCTTTGCTATTCTTCCAGTCCTCTACCTTCTACCCATTCCCATGGCAGTTACTTGCTTCCGTCCAATCTCTCCCCTTAATGTGCTTTTTGTGTGAGTGGGAAACAGAGCGGTCGTAAGCCTCAGCCGGCCATCAAACATTTACATCATGTGGTGCTGTGAAGTGAAAAAGAAAGAAAGACAGTGGAGAGAGACACAGAGGGGAAAGAGCACAGACAAAAAAAAAGAAAAGGCAGACAGACAGTCACACAAAAAAGAATGAAACAGACAGAAAGAGGAGAAGTTCGGGGGAAAGACTCACACAGACAGACAAAGAGTGTAAAAGACAGAGACAGACAGAGAAAGAGACAGAAGGACAGCTGAGCGGCTCTGACAGACGATTCATTGTCTCGGTGCCAGTAGGTCAAGAGTTCACCAGCAACTGGTCCACAACCAGGCCAAGTAATGCCACTATGAGTAAAAGGAATTTATAATGGGTTACACAGGAGTTTGGAAAACTTGCTTCATGTTCTGGATTCAGGATTGGCAACAGATTCTTATTTAAAACTTCCAGACGGTGAAAATGTGCAGGCTGTGAACAGATGGAAAGAAAAGACAGAGACGGAGAGAGAGTGTACGAACCTGTCGGGCTGGATCATTTTAATAATATTGATTGGATTGAATGACACAGCAGCTTTTTTCTCATCTCATGAGGAGACAATGTTCGGGGTGGGTGAGCAGCGACTGAATCAGAAAAAAAAATTAATTTGAGCTAGACTGCAAATACATGTTTTTGTGAATATGATGACGATGATAACCCCTCGAAGCTCATTCATAATTCATATGATTAACGATATAGAAAAAATTATCCTTTACCTGCTGCTTTTTCTGAACTCGACATGGATCTAAAAGTTACTTTACAAATTACTCGTGGTAATATTTCAGCTTGTCCTCCAAATTAAACCCTTACAGTGTCCTCTTTTTCAAAAGAAACCACAAAAATAAACGTTTCATCATTTAACAATGCTATTGCTGAGCTGTGGTTACGTTAAATGAAAGGATCGCGGTTGGGGAAAAAACAAATACTTCTTTAAATCTGAATTACCAGATGTTATTCAACCACTGGAGAGCAGTGGACACAAAACACACAACTGCCATAAAAGTTCTTTATAGTATTTAGAGAAGGCACAGAGCAGCTATTCATTTGGAGTCATGTCTTTGTATGTCCAATACGCACTCTCTTTTATTACACTGGCTCTTCGGCTGCTAAATCCACCACTGTACTCACCAGCTAACCGTTGTCTGCTATTTGGTGTTGAGCAAGGAGTATAAAAGTGGATGTTTATAGCTCTCGATCTGTAAACATCTGCAGAAATGAGTGAACCAAAACCAAAACAGTTACAGAATAGACCTGTAAAAAATGAGCTGACACTTTTTATAAAGCTGTGTAAAACCAATAGGAGCTGCAGATTCGGGTGGACTCATCTCACTGAGCGACCCCTTTCACACCACGCTGCCATTTGAAATACTGCCATTATATAAATATCAATTAAAAACAACAACACTTGACTCAACACTGTTCCACTGACTGCTACAAAATCGTCTCAAGCTGTTTTTTTTAGTGTTGCATCAGGAAAATGGCAACTTGACAAAATGTCATTATGGTTCACACACAGGGAATAAGAACAACTCAACAAAAAATGCGTAAAGAGAAACATCTGCCATCTGTCATTGGAACTGATTCTTCATTTCATCATTATGCAAGAAACTGTAATGATAATCTGTGTCAATTAATGCAGTGCTAAATTCTGGAGAACTATTTTTCAAACAGTAAAAAAGCCTGACCTACACATAATAGTAGCTCATAATCCTTTCCCCAAAGTCCAGCACAGGTGGGGACACAATTAGGCCAGGAAATGTCTGTGGCCAGTAATACCCCAATGGATTCCCAGTTAAGGTGATTTTTTTTTAAGGGCAAAAAAGGGGATAATGACATTTTGGGCCACTACAGAGTATTAAATGAGATGGGATAAAGCAAAAAGTGCAGTGATTAATCTTGTAATCCTCTCTCTCTGATTGCTCGTCTATATTTTTAAGTGTGCACCAATGTGTTGTTTGCCTGATTAAAAAAACATTAAACACCTGGTGCTTCTTGGCAGGTATCGTTATCTCCTCCATTTTCATGCCGGCCCTGACGCCATGTCTACCCCTCTGGAGATGACTGTGGATTTTTCCCTTTGGGCTCCTTCTCTACTCTGCTCCCACCCCACACGCCCATTTCCATTTTTAGCTTTTTACCTGTCACTCTCGGAGCATTACAGTGACTGAGCAGCTACACCTCGGTGTCTCGCTCAAGGGCACTTTATCATGAACATGGCTGTTAATGGGCTGGACTGGCAGTTAATGGCTGTAATGGGTGTCGTCATGTCCCTGGATCAAGCCCTTCTGCGAGAATGCGCGAGCAAACAAGGGAGAGGACTCCGCTGACATCTTTAATGATATCTAAATGAAGCAATTTTCCTTGTTTTTCTTCTCGCATTTTCCCCTCTGTGCCCACCCAACCCCCACAAATCCCTCTCTTTGTACAGAAATAGGCTGTACAATAAGGGAGAGAGGAGATAAACAGACTTGAGCTCCCGTGTCTAAGGGGGTAGAGGGAGAAAAGAATGAATACAATATATGCATCTGAAAACACCCATATATACACACACATATAAATATATAGTGTCCAATTCTATATACATATTCTCACAGGCACAGTTATGTATAAATATGACACAAATACACACATACAAGCGTACATGTGCACATATTATCTCTTGCTCATCACAAAAACAACAGAGTGTTTAGACACAGCAAACAGGAGCAGATTCATATCTGAACTCATTTCCCTTTCTTCCTGTCCCACTACAGAGACTGATTTTCTTTTCTTTTTTTTTTCTGTGACCCACACCATGCAAGCGCTGACAAGGCTGTTTAATCATGTTGCCACAAAATTTGAATACACGTGAACCCATCAGATATGTATTAATGGGGAAAGGCTAACTCTTCCTTTCACAGATGATGGCTTTCACCTTCACAAGCCTCACGACATTTAGAAAACAGAAAAAAAACACCTCTGCTGCCTAATGTCAACAAATTTAACTGCTGTTTTCATGAAGGACAAGAGTCACCTTGAAGCTTTTTCTAATCAAATCACAGCAGCTTTTTCCCCCCTCGCCTCTAATCCATACATTGCATAACATAGCAAGCCCTCCCTTACTATAGTGCCTAAATGCTGCAAAAACTCAGACTGTGGGTGGGGGATGGGGCATAAAATAATGCAAAGTAGCTGAGGAAAACATTATCAACAGTATGGAATATGGGGTTTATCAGAAGCAATACATGGACATATCCACTTCTGACATGATGATCTGGTGTAATTGAGAAAATCAGACTTGCAGTCCATGAGCTGCTTCTAGGAAATGTGCCAAGAGGAGGAATAACATCAATGTGAATGTCACAACAAAAAATCACATGTTATTGTGTGATGTTTTAATATGTTTGTCTTCCTGTGGAGCAGCCTGTCTTGTGTTATGAAGACATCCATTTGTTCACTGGGGTTGTGAACCAAAAAGGTTAAGAACCACCAGGTTACATAAAGTGCCTAACACTCCCTCCACATCACTGCAGCCATCCAAAACAAGGACTGATCCACACGCACACACACACACATTTCAGCCAGGTACAGGGCAGAGATACACTACATCAAAATGGTGGACAGGGCAGTCTGCTAAATATGATTTTATTCTATTATGTAATCATCTAACCCGGTCACAAATCACCAGACAGCAGACCTATCACACATTTTGACCCCACTCATCATGATAAAACTCACTGCCTATGAAATTGTTTTACCTTTGAGGGATCAATCATCCCTCATCCTTCTTATTTTATCACCTTCTGTTGAGGTTTTTTTTTTTCCTCCCCCAGCTCCTCTTCCCCCCTCATTGACTGTCTGTTTAACCCTCATACGTGACTCTTCCCTGTTCCCAGATTTCACCCATTTTCCTCCTTTTTTAGTCTCTAACCACCCACACTTCCTTGCTGTCAACCTTAATATCCCCCTGTTCCCATTCTCCATCAGTTTAACCCCATTATGTCTCTACTGTTTCTTCTTTCCATCTTCATCTGTCCACTCCCCACCTTATCTCCCTCCACTTTCTGCCTTTACATGCACATTCCCCTCTATTCCCTTTTCTTTTTGTCTCAGCCCAACTCCCCCTACTTCTTTCTTTTTCCTAATGACCACCTCCCACCCCACCCAGGGCCTTACCAGGTATGAGCCACGGTAAAGCGTCGTCTCTGTCTGATGCTCTTGTTGACCATGAGCTTGCGAAAGAGCCGTGGGGAGCTTCTGGGGGACAGTTTCGGGGACGTGGCGCCCCTCTTCCCACCGACACCTGGCATCTTTGGAGGCTCCAGCTCCAGGTGCATGTGCTCCTTGAATGTCCGAATGCAAGAGTCCATCTCAACGCTCAGCTCGTTGGACGACATCCCTGCAGGCTGGGTTCAGCTGTGTGGCCGTCTTTTATTCCTCTGACAAAAATTCTGCCACTCTCTGTCCAAAGTCAGTCCCACCGGCCAGTCATGTACAGCTGATTATTTGCCTGATCCACACACAGAGAAGTTTAAACTGGGCTAAAACCTTGTTGTGGAAAAAACTGAATCTACCTCACTCACAATCATTCATACAGAAAAGGGTCAGATCACACATTTGTTGTTTGCCTCTGTGCTTTCTGTCATTCCCCCTTTTACCCCGTTCTTCAGGGTTTTAGGGATTAGCCAGTCAGCAGTCGTGCCCTCTCCCTCTTTTTCGATCTCTCTCTCCTTTTGGCTCACACGCTGTGCTTTCCTGCTGCTCCTCTGTTCATCAGAGGTTCTTAGAGGAGCTTTACCCACGGCAGGGTCACATACAGCTCGTTCCAGGACAGAAGAATCCCTCTTGTCACCACTGCTTCTCTCCCATCTCTCTCCTGGTCTCGCTGTCAGTAAAGTGCACACCCCAGTGCTCTATCCCTCTCCCTCCTTGTCCCTGTGTCCCTCTGTCTCTGTGGCACAGTTGGTGCCTGCTAAAAGCACACCTCAGTACCAGCTCTTTCTCTCAGTCCATCAAGGCGGCTTGATGTTGGAGGATCTCCCTTATGAAAGATTCAGAGGGGTTGAAAACTGCTCTCTGCCTCCTCCTGTTTTGCTCTCTCTCCACCCATCACTGCATGACTGACCTCCTGTCTCTGCAAACAACCCCCACCTCTTCCAAAGGCACTCCTGGTGTGGCACAGAGTGACTCCCCACCACGCCGAACCTCTAGTCAGATTTCCCTTCACCTCACGCAGTCAGAGCAGCGAGCAGAGCCGAGCACAGCATGCAGGCAAATGCTTCACTTGCTGTTTCATTCAGAATATACACAAGGAGCTGAGAGCAGGCACGCAGCAAGCACAAGCCACGCCCCTCCTGTTAAGGATTGGCTGGTGGCTGTTGTGACGACAGGCAGGCAGGCACAGTAACAGGTTGTCAGTTTTATTATTTATTTTTTGTTTAGCAAGGATCTGTGGTAATGTTGCTGATGATGTTGTGACCTTTAGTGGGCCAGGCAACTGGTGAGTGCAGACCAAGAAAAAAAAAAGGCAATTTGGAAAGGAGATAAAGGCAAACAGCTTAATGGGCATTAGGGAGCAAAAACATACACACTGCTCAAAGGTCATCTGATACAAATAAACAGACTAAGGCATGCAGTGCACTAAACTGTTGTTGCAATGAACTATGGTCAGAAAGAAAGAAAGAAAGAAAGAAAGAAAGAAAGAAAGAAAGAAAGAAAGAAAGAAAGAAAGAAAGAAAGAAAGAAAGAAAGAAAGAAAGAAAGAAAGAAAGAAAGAAAGAAAGGGAGCTACAGGTTCAAAAAAAGAAGTCAGTG
>OMNW01011819.1:9321-24611 GCA_900303245.1 Selene dorsalis | reverse complement strand
CAATGTTTGACAACAAGTCTCAGAGCAGGTTTGTGGAACCTGTGGTTCTCCTGTGTGTTTACCTGTGTGTGTGTGTGTGTGTCAGATGGAGGTGATGGGGCATGCGTGCGAAGAGTTCAGGTCTTGAGATGAGAGCCCTCACTGTAGTATCTCGGGTTACATAAAACCCTCTCTTCCTTATTCCCCCTTTCACACACCGTCTCTTAAAGATAAATGAAAAACAATCCTGTATTGTGGCCCAGATTAACAGACTGTATTCATTCCCTGCACAGTTCACAGAAAAAAACCTGAGAAAGACAGACATGGTCACAAAGAAAAATGAGATCATACACATTGAAGTGTCAAGGACAAGTGCTGTGAATTACTTATCCATATGAATCAGATTCCTCTGATTAATGTAAATAAAGGATAAAAGCTTATAGAAGAAGGAAAACAAGCAGTGAGGTGACCTTCTCAAAATAGTGATCTCTGCAACAAATTTCTCGGTCAAACATTTTAATATCATCAATAGCATGAAGCTAATAATCCCATTAAATTACATCCGTCTCAACGGAGTAGCCTAACAAACTAAACCCCTCTGAGCATCAGGTTTAACTGCCATGCAATACAAACTGACATACATGAGAGCAGGGTGAGATAAATATGACAGATTATTTTATTTACGCGTTTTATTTTTTTACCTCTGACACTGAACCAAAACTCTCCCAGAGCTGACAAAGCTTTGGGGAACATGACGGCTCAGTTCGAGGATTTAGCATAAAGCTGGGTTTTATTTGGCCATCCTTGTTCCACAGGCTAATCTGTATAATCATGCAAAATGATGTTCAGATATGAGATGTGTGTTGACTAGTGGCATTTGGTTGGAGTTGAGGGGAACAGCATTTCCCCTCAAGTGCACAGTGAGGCTGATGTTGCAAAACAGACAAATAGATCTTTAAAAATGTCCCTTGCAATGTCATTAAACAGCTACACAAAGCACCATAAACAAGTCACACCTCCACTATTATCCTTTGTTTACTTCCACATATTTACTGACATGATTACTTGTTATAAAATTACACTATTTTCCTGTTGACGTGTATCCACAACATTTAATTAACCCGCTGATATTCAGAGTGTTATGACAATGAAAGAATGAGGCTGAATACTTTTAATGTGCACCGTATGGCTGAAAGCCAAATAGCTGAAACTACACATGAAAACAAACGTAATCTTGACGCACGATTCGTCTCCTTCAGTTGTTGTACGTGCTAAAATGAAAAATGCTTGATCCAATTTCTGCTCACTGGCTCTGTGGATTACTCACACCCACACGAAAGCCGTCTGGAACACCAGCAGAGAGGGCAGTGCTCGACAACACGTCGCACAAAGAAAGTACACAGAGTGCAGACGAGCCATAATCTGCCCAGTGTCGTCCTGACTCAGGGTGAAAAACACATCCAGATATGGTTTCAAATCACTTTTGGAGAGGTAGCCAAAATGGCAAATTTCATTCATAGTGGGGAAGTTATATTATTATACATGACTGAGAGCACCGATCTGGACTTCAAATGGATAAGTCTTCAATACAAGGCTTCTACAGAGACCTGTGCACATCTGTAGTATTCTGCCAAGCAACTGAAACTGAAATCATGTGACAGTCACAATATTTTGCAAAGCAAAAGGATTTAATTGCAAGACCTGCAAAGATATCACTTAGTTAATGTGTACTCCCCTCCCTCCTCTGTTATTACACCGGCTCTGGGTATGTTGGTGCCTTTGGGACAACTTGCAAATAAAAATAAATGAAGTGAGGCAAAAACTGTGGTCAGACTAAATTTAACCTATGAGGTTTACTCTTATATTGTGGCCAAACAGATCAGTCAAACTGATACACCTAATGGATTAATTGAATAGTCAACCATCACAACACTAATCAAGCAACAATTATGATAACTCATCAATCATTTAAGTCCTCTTCTCAAATAAACAAAACAAAACAAATATATTGATCTAGACAGTAATTGAGCTTCGCAGCTGCAGGACATAAAGACTCCAGGAGTATTGTTGTATTATTTCAAACAATGCACAAATAAAATTTGCTCTCCAAGAGAGACCAATCAATTCATGACCAGAAGCAAATACCCAGCCCATAAAGAAATAGAAACAGCGACATAATGTTTTCACTGGTACTCAGGATTACAGAGGCCATCAGCCACCGTCGAGCTGCTGTGAAGTGTCATAGCTTTGGCTGAGGGTGTCCTCATCTGCTGCCATTCAGCCACTAAAACACAATGGAAACTCCAAAATCAAGAGCCATTGTTAGTTGCAACATCTAAATGGATATTTCAACCATCTACAGTCATTGTTAGATACATGTAATGTCATGAAAATAGCAGGGTAGTTTGTTCAATTTGCCACATTTATCAAAAATCCAAATAAGTGATGTGATAAAGCACAAAGCATTTGCAGTGTCTTTTGACCTCAGCAAGCCGTGTCACCTCCCTCATGTGCACCAGCCATCTCTGTATTGATTGTGGTGACCTCTCATCACCTAATTACAACAGTCTGGATGAGATGAACCTGGCCACTGTTAGAGATTCATCAGGTTGAAGTCTGATTGCTAGTGTCCTTGTACTTTACACTCATCCACTGGCTTTCATGAAGCGCGCGCACACACATACACAGCACTTTCAATAGGTGCTGACTTACGATCATTAACACTTTAAGAGTCTTCATCTGTATAGGCTTTCCTCGAGCTGCGGCACAAGCACGCCCACACGCAGATGCACGATTTTAACAATCAATCTGTGAGTGATTCTCAGCTCTGAAGCAATTGTGTACATCAGCAGGAAAAATAATGGAATCCCAAAATAACTTCTTGCTCCCTCCTCTTTCCGACCATCAGTGGCATCACTTAAATAAGTACAAGCAGAAGGGGGGGGGGGCTCAGGAGGAGAGGTGGTGCTGATGACTTACACTGAAACTGTTTCACAGACAAAAGAAACACAGCAAGTAAATATACGAGCACAGACACAGACACACACACAGACACACACAACTACCGACTTGAGGCTTCACTCGGGAAGAGAGTAATCAGACTCGAGGACCTTCAGGAAGGTTCTGCTGACCCCAATGCTCAGCAGCAGTGATGCCTGAAGGGGACATAACAGTTGTGTGATGGCTTTTAAAAGACAGGAGGGCAAAGAGGGGGGAAGCACATGAGGGAACATGTCTGCCTCTAGCACCAGGATGACTGACGACTGACACACACCTCACCTGCTATAAAGTCTGTGGTTGCCTGAGGGACCTCTACGATCACCAATAAACTCACTGTTAACAGAAAGAAATGGAAGTCATCATAAGATCACATGAAGAGTAATGAAAATATAACGTATGTGATCAGATGGGAAACACATCTTTTTAAGGTCTTGAACCATCTGAAGACACCAGGACTGCATCACTGCTCCCTGGATAAGATGACCCCCCCTCCCATCTCAGTGTCTGTACCCCTCTGGAGTGACTTCTCTAAAAACATAATGCCTCAGTTGGTGTTTTGATGATGAGATTTTAAATTGAGCTGAGAGCAGGTGAACAAAAAAAGGCCTTAGCTTATGATTTACATCACTCTCACCCTATGTAAAAGCACTGGCATTAATGTTTCTCTACTTATGTATTCAACTCCTTTTAATCTGCCACGAGTCTGGGCAGTGAGTGTGCAAAGTCCATCCAGTCAACCATTAACACACTGCCCTCTCCTGGTAAACAAAGAAGTTGCAATCCTCAAACTCTTCAATGTACAATTCGTTTTTATTTTTCTTCTCAGTGTGCTAACTTATATGACTTTAATGTTTTCATAATTAAGTTTTTAAAGCCAGCAATATTGACTAGAACTTCAGCAATTAATCAGCCACTAAATCAGCAAGGACACTGGGCAACTAATTCCACAAGGAATCCTAACATGGGGCAAGGACAAGAAAGGAAAAAAACTATTTGCTCTCTTCATATTCAAGAGCTGTTATTTAAAATAACCTAAGAAAGGAACAGATGTGATTTCTTACTGCAAGTCACAACTACAAAATACTGCAAAAAGGCCAAGATCTGGTGAACTTGAGCAAATCTGTCACACACAGTAATGTAAAAATGCTCTCTGTCATCCAGCAACAACCTGGCCTACGTAACCTACACTGGACCAGCAGTTACACAGAAAACAGACACACACACATGTAAAATACATGTCAACACACATACTCTAATTTGAAGTGCCAATCAGGGCTGATTAGCCACTTCAGCAGTCCTAATTCGTCTAAATGAAAGGAATGAAAAACTTGTCAACTCCAATTATAGTGTTCTTCAAAACACACACACACACACACACTCCTGTATTGGCATCATAGTGAGCTCCAGGTAAATGTGCAGATGAAGTGAGGACCACCCTTTCTGCTACACTTAGAGAGAAGTACTAGCAACTTTCCCCCACTAGATGACCCGATGATTCAATGTCCTACCTCAGATTCTTTAAGAAACAATGTGAAACAATCAGCATTAAAATACACGACTAGTGAAGTGAGGACTTTTTCCTCAGAACCGGGACTGGGACCAGAACCGGGATCGGAACCGGAACCGGGATCAGAACCGGGACCGGGACCAGAACCGGGACCAGAACCGGGACCGGAACCGGGATCGGGACCGGAACCGGGATCAGAACCGGGACCGGGACCGGAACCGGGATCGGGACCAGGATCGGGACCGGGACCGGGACCGGGACCAGGACCGGGACCGGAACCGGGACCAGAACCGGGACCGGAACCGGGATCAGAACCGGGACCGGGACCGGGACCAGAACCGGGGCCGGAACCAGAACCAGAACCGGAACCGGGACCGGAACCCGAACCGGAAAAAGGGACCACTCTCACTCTGGTGGTCCTGAGGACATCACACACGTTGAGATTATGTGCTGTGCACATGATCCCTGCCCTGTAGCTGCTGATAGTGGAGCTGTGCTTTCTTTTAACATGCATCTTACATATGAGCCTTATCTGACAAATAGGCCAGGTGAGGAGAGCAAATTATAAAGACAGTGGATAGGTGGCTTAGATTCAACGGCATGTTTAATGAGTGTGTTGGTCATGTAAAGAGTAAGGAAAACAGAAGAACACCTGCTTAAAGCCGTTTACTTGTGATAAGATCACCTCAGACATATAGTGTACCAGGGCTTAACAGGCCTTTATGTGGTTAGTACTGTACTGACAGTAGGGGGCAGCAGAGAGCAAAAAGTGTGTGCATCCAGGAAATACACACACATTAAGTTTTTCCACAAATTTTCTCATATGGGCATCTTTCTGACGACCACTCTGAAACTTAGAGAAATGCATAAAAACAGCCTCTAGAAGCCAGGACAATGAAAATATGGTGAGGACCGGCCTACATGTCCTCACTTTACAAAATGGTCCTCACTCCAAAGGTTTAAAATTCACACTTGTCCTCACAATGACAGGAGTACAGACACACACACACACAGTTACAGAGGGTGGCAGTGACCAGCTAATAGCTTCTCTAAGGATGAGATCCAACCTAATTTACACCATGCAAATTCCCTGTGGTGCCGGCTGCACCTACAGGACGACCATACTAATGTTCAGTGTGCATCCGTGGACTCTGCTGCTGTCAGGGACAGAAAGAAGAAACTACGGTGCGTTCGTAAAAGAAAGAGAGAGAGAAAGAGGAATAAAAACAGGAAAAAGAAGGAGAAGGAGAGAGGGAGAAAGATGTGATTCACTGCTACTTATCTCTTTGATATCCACACTGTGACTTTCTGTTCCAGGCTGAGAAACGCCCCAAATTATTCTTTTCGTCTTTTATTCATGACCTGCGGGACATCCTGACTTAGCCTCTTACCGCTTTGCTCCAAGTCAAACTCGATCTCCCACCCTCTCTCTCTCTCTATCTCTTTCATTCTCCTCATTCTTTCATTTCACATCTTATCATCCCCATGTGTGATATCGCATTAAGTTTATGCATTCATGAGTGATCACTTATTTACATAAAGTATATAATGCAGTGCTGGGGGCTGGGTAATAGAGGTCGCCCTAAGAGCATTAGCATGTATGTTTTTTCATAATTACGATCACCGTAATTATGCGTTGATGGAAGTAACGTCCATTTGAGAAATTAATCATGACTATTTATGATGAGTAAATGGATTCCTGCTGTTACATTATATATGGATAATTAGTTTAAAATACACTCACTCTGTCTTCGAATATAATAAAGTTGCTGATGAAACATTAAACTTTTATTTGTGCAAGTGAAATTAGTCAGACGATGGTATAATTTTGGTTTTGGATATGCTTTTGTTATCTTTTGAGGTTATTTCCAAAATGAATGAGCATAAATTAATTCAGAATTGAAGCATCTTAACCAATTCTCTGTTTTGTGATACATCCTCTGTTCATGCACTCTTGCACAGGGATTTTTATTAACATCAGTTCAGATTCTCATGGATGAGTTGGGATGAAATGGTTCATTATTATCTGCTGCTATTGAAGGTTTTATGTCATCATGCCATCTTAGTCTATGAGGTGAGAGCAGGTATGAAGCCACAGTGCAGATGCAGCTCCTAACTCGTATAAAAAAAATCATCTGGAGCAAAAAAAAAACAAAACAGCAACTGCACACCAAGATGTAGATGGTTTATCTTGGGGGAGAATATACCTCTTGGCTGTGATCGACAGCCTATCGACACTATTGACACGAAAAATGTTATCAAGTGAGCGGGGTCAGTATTTAATATCTGCATTTTTATGCTCGTAGACAGTAGCAGTGCGAATATTAGAAGCTATTGTGTTTGTTCAGCGCCTCAAGGTCTTGCAGTTCAATAACCAGCTATGTGGTCAACAGTCCACAGGAGTAAACAGTAAGTTAGAAACACAAATGTTACGGCACAAAGATTTAACAGAGCCACTTAATGACATGAAAATCTCAATTTTTCAATTCAATCTTTATTGCATGGAGTTGTTATATGGCAAGAAAATAACCTTTCCTCCTGATATTTCTATAACAAGTGATGTACTTGAATGACCCCAATTGACGCCAAATGGCATCATTGTGCAACATCAAACAATTTAGTCAGTGGAGCCAGTGAATTTCAAAGTTAATAATACCTAACTATCTTTAAAATACAAAGACAGATATGGACAAATCCTGTAGCGAAGGAACCATCAGGACAACCTGCTTTAAATGCCAAGACTCAATATTTTTGTTGTTACAGTTCAAGAGTGTCACAGTTTACTTCACTTTGTTTTTATTTAGTGACAGTATGATGACATTTTGAAAATGCTATAGGTTAAGTTATTAAAACTATGTAACATTTTCCCCATGATATAGGGTTTGGGTTATAATAATGTGAGCTATAGAGTGGTTTTCAATTTATTAAAGCCCATTTTGAACCAAGCTGAAGTCTTCATTTCTAAGACAGAAGAACGTCATATGTAATAAAACAAGTGGCTGCTCGAAAGCCTTCGATCATTTCACATAATGTGAAAGAAGAGAGATTTTTGTAAAAATATCCTAGTTAAACAAGTCAACCTGAAATTGGATGAATGACATTAAATATTATCTGCAAATTGTTGATAAAGTATAAAAAGTAGAAGCACTTGCTCTGCTGAGATATCTTACTCGTATACTTGTGCTGTGATGCATCAGTAACATTTTACTGTTGCAGCTGTCTGAGGTGGAGCCACAGTCAGGTAATTTACTCCGACCACTTGGGCCTCCTCCAAAGGGTTAATATAAATCTCAGGGGTCATAAGATGATTAATGGCAGAGGGAAAAAAGAAAAAACAAAGTTCTGCAACATAAATTTTATATTAAAAGTATTACATAACTCGACTTCTTTGGACCTTGAAAAGTTATCTAAATGAAAGTTAAGTTGAGAGGGGAAATGTCTCTTTGCTGAAACTACTAACAACTCAGACATCTAAAGTGTGAGAAGTTATGCTGCGTCTGTGGGAGATCACACACCGAGACGGTCTGGAAACGCAGCTTTAGTCTTTTGCAGCACGTTATCATATGTTAATGTGAAATCTTCATTTGAATACTAATCTAGTGCCTAATTCTCATGGAGTTGCATATGTCTATTTCCATTTTTCTTTTAAGAGCTGTCATCCATTCAGCTAAAGGTCAAAAGTCTTTCTTGTAAAGTTATGTTGAAATCATGTTAATTGTGACCCTCAGTCCCGTCTTCCATTCGTTCACTCTGCTGAAAGCATAAGGATCCTGCTGCAACTCCCGGGCGAACACCTTCACACAGCACAGAGCATAAATTCAGAGGTCTGCAACAATAGGAGCGAATCAAATTTGTGTAAATGTCAACTCTCTATTGTTGACCAACAATCGATGGAGGCAGACATTTGATGCATTTGGTCTTTTCGGGGCCGAAGTTTAATTCAATAATATTCACACCGAGTTCCCGAGCAAATGCTATTGATGGCTACTAAGAGCCTGACAATGGGCTCGCACAAACTGTTCTGCAGATTTGTTGCTTCTGAAGTGCATCAGGAACCACTGTTAGTGCCTAAGGTTGTTTTTACTTTTGGCCGAGCAACTTTTCAATACAATTCCATCCTGGATTTGATCTATATCTGGAGGTGAATAGATTGCTGGTTTGTGCATCAGGTTCACAAAGCCTCCTACTTCTCAATATCATAACAAACTGTGATGGAAACCCAATGAATTTGAAGCTTTATTGAGTTTATACTGAGGAAATACATAATCCACATAACTCTAAAACTGAACAAACTTCATTGGAGTTCACAAGCCTATTCATTTGCTTTTCTGTGGGAGGCTGGTTAAAGGAGTAGAAGCTTCATAACTGAAATCACCAATTGTATTTGTTGCACAGGCTTCTTTTGGGCTGGTAACAGGAGTCTCAAATGTCATTAAACAAGATACAAGTCTGTGTGTCTCCAGATATGAAGATGAGAGCATAATTTCTGAGATCCAAATCCAAACTACATCACTTTTTTCTGCAGTAATACCATTGGTATCAGGTAGCTCATAATAATAATAGTAATAATAACAATAATAAGATGCCCCAGTAGCCCTGGGGCACACCTGAAGTGGCAGTGGAAGGCTGGGATATGAAAGACAAAAGATGAATGAACTGAGTGCGGCCTGAGAGATATAGTGCAGTCTAGTGGAGTGTGAGTGATACCGATGGAGGGTAATCTACTAAACAGTCTATATCCTGGAAGAGTTGTCTCATTAAGACAACAACACAGGTGTTTGTTCATTTTTCAACTGTCCTGGCCCTTCTCTGCTGGGTCACATAACATCACACAGGCTGTAATGTCCTTGTTGACAGGTGCATTACCCAGAAGTCCCCTCTAACCTTGTTTTGTGCCTGCGCGTCCCCTCGGTGATGTACGTGTTGAGGCAAAAATATGTATGTGTCGCCAAGCTCCCAGCTGTGTGGATCGCCCTCAGCCCTTTAGCACTGTGACTTCTGCAGCTTAACAACAATCACCCTCTTCACATACCAATAATTAGAGAGGCGACAGGATGTCATGTCACTCTGCCCACGCTGTACAGTCTCTGCTGTCTGCAGCATCAACAGGCTGTGTCCAGGCACTCTGAGGTCTCACACATGGGAGCTGATATTCTGTTCCATCTGCTGGAAACAAAAGGTGTGAATAAAGACGACACGTTTGGCATTAAAATGGATGATCTCTTAAGAACAAAGGTCAAATTTCATAATAACAAATGTACTGGGCTGCTGAAAGTTCTGACAAGTTTCTTCCACTTGTACTCTTGAAAACACCATGTGCCAGGTGCATAAATACCCCAAATTTGCAATTACGATTCAGCACCTTGGAGATCACTCATATCAACTCACACAAAGCTTGTAAAAAGGTAGCTGGAGCGACTACATGGACAAAAACTGACACTATAATGATTTGAAATGCCAGCACATAATCAGAGGATTCAGTTGGACAACATGTCACGGCGTAACCTCCAAGCTGTCGTTTCCTCTCCAGCACACTTGGCAGTGTGTGGCCTTAAAACTTCCATCAGGTGCAGCCTAACCCATGTGGTTAGACAGTTGGTGAGGCTGACAGTGAGTGGGACCTGTGCCACGATGATCCCTGCTCCGAGATAATTCCTGTCTTACCTCTAACCCCCTGACACATCTATAGAAAGGCACTGACTTCTTAATCCCATCTGGGGCCACAGATGCGTGAACATATGACCAAAAACTGATGACTACAGACAGAGATTTTACATCGTATATAAATATATTATAACATAGATGAATTCCTGTATACCATAGATTCACATGCGATTTTTGATATTGAAACATTTCTTATCAATGTGTTTTAACATCTGTCACCTTTTCCTATTAACACTCCGAATAAAAGCATTGAGAACCAACAAACATGACGGAAAGCAGCAGCTACAAATGAATATTTGCATTTGTGTTTATAATGCAGCACATCTCATGCAGGTCAGGCTCAGCCAGATGCTCATGAATACAGTTGTAAGTTGGAGACTTGCATGGGAAGTTGTGCGTGGTGGTGAAGTTTTGAAAAGCTCAAGGTCACTTCCTGTTTGTTTGTACTCGGCGTGATAATAGCTGTCAAGCCTCTGGGCCCCCTTGCTGACCCCTGTGCTCTGACTGTGGCGTGCCAACGTCACGGTTACTGTATTTCAATTTGTATTTGTTTGAATCATCACTTTGTTGGGCTGTTGTCGTTAACTTCACACTTTGTTAACTTCACACTCGACTCTCTTTGGATTGTCCTCTAATTAGACAGGTGCGCAGGCACAATTAGGAAAGAAGTAAAAATGATTTAATGCCAAGTAACCAATCATTTCATCTTTACAGACTACAAAACACACTCTCACGTTGCCTCTTCAGTCCCTCAAAGAACTGTAATCTGTTAGCTGTAACGGAAAAAACAAAGGCAGACAATCTCAGTGCTGCTCTCATTGGAAGAAAAAACATGAACACAAATTTAAACGTGTATTGTTCAGTGGCTGTAACAAAAGAGGAATTCAGCGGAGAGAGGAGGCACTGTAAAGATCTTGGGTAAAGAGGATAGGGTCTACGTTCATCACTGTGGAAATATAAAGCATGAGAATAGGTAGGAAATAGATGTCTTTGTGGATGCATGGTAATTAACACTGATATTTTTCAAAGCCGTAATTAGTCTGCGTCCATTCTCTCTCTCTCTCTCTTTCTGTGTGTGTGTGTGTTCAGCAGAAGAAGAAAAAAAAACTTGGTAAAAGAGTGGAGGATGGCAACCAAAAATAACACAACTTCTTGTGTGATCATTAAAATGAAGAAAGTGGAAGAACAGCTGCTTACAACAAAATAAACACATTAACATCAATGCTCCACAGTGTGCAATCACAGAGGCCTGAAGAGACAGCTGTCCGCCTTTAATTACAATGAGCCTCATCTTCTCTTTCGCTCTTTTCCTCTGTTCTCACAAGTTTCTGGACTTTCATTGTGATTACATAGATCTTTTTGCATCTTATTTTTTTTCCCCCCTTGCGTTGCTAACCATAATGAATGCAGGAGCAGTTTGCTTAGCATAGGTCAGTTCAGGCCAATTACCCTCATGTTTGGATGCAGTGTTGATAGAGGATAAAGAAACATTTAGAGAAATCATAGTCGAATCATTTTCTTGTGACATGTTAGATGAAGCGATCAGTGTGACTGTCATAACTCATTTGAAACTCCAGCTAACGGCCAGTTTGCTTATGGACCTTTTCCACTAGTGCTACTCGGCTTGACCTGTCTTTTTTTTTTCCACTTTCTCACTAAGGATAGTATCTGGTACCCCATCATTTTTTTGGTAATGCCTCAGCCAAGTTTCCAAGCGAGCCGAGCCAATACTAAAACGTGACGTCAACAGACTGCTGGTCACTGATTGGCCGGAGTATCGTCACTGGAAGAGTTAGCTCGCTGTAAAGACTGGAAACAGGGTGAAAACAGCTAGCCTGTCGCTACTCCAAGCTAAACAAACAAAGCTCTGTGATGTGCAGTTTTACCTTTTGTTTGATACATACAAAAATATCACTGTTAAAATGACAGGTCTAAGAGAGTATATATGTGCCAGGCATTTTCCAAAATGTGGAATTACTTTTTTTTAAAGTAACTTGAAGATTAAGAAACAAATCAAATGCCTTTGACATCTCAAAGACATCCTCAATTGGTTGGGCTTTAACATTATCCATGTTTAATCCTCATCAGACAATGCACACAAACGCAGTTTTCTACAACCAACACTTACTCAAAAGAGTACATTAGCATAATTCCCGACATCTCTCTTTGACCTCTCCTTTTTTTCATTTGCAAGCACTTTTTTCTCTTTCAAAATACACTCTCGCCTCCACACAGAGGTTGGCTGATTTACACAGGAAAAGCAGATTTAACAAGTTTAACAAGTTTCCCCGGGGTCTTGTGGCAAACAATTGCGCTTTTGCACAGCATATTGTTCCTGGTGAAAATGCAGCCAAACGATGAACAGAGAGAATGACAAATGAGGGAGAGGCCTGTGTTTTACAGGAATGATGCTTAATTACATTCAAAGCTGCCATTTAGAGTCCATTGTCCTGCCTGAATGTTGGCAGACCTCAGCACAATGTGTTGACTGCATCCTTCCTTTCTCCTTCTTGATTTGTTTCTTCCCCCATTTTAGGGTTACAACGCATAACCATTCTGAACCCTTTATAATTTTCTCCAGTAATCAGTCTGTTCTCTCTCTCTTTTTTTTCTGGTCGCAAAGCTTTAATCAAACATCTCACAGCCTCCACCAGCCAGAAATGTGTTATTCTGACTAAAACACAAAAAAGCATGCAATTACTCCCAGAGGACCTGTCCCTCCTCTCTGCTACAGCTGCAGAAAGAGGGCACTACTCCAAACGCATCCTCCGCCTCCTCTCTCTCCTCTTCCCTTTCTTCTGTGTTGGAAAATAAGACTGCCCAGCCCAAACCATAACGACAGTGAATATAAAGATGTGTTTTGTACTAGGAGCAGTAGGTCACTGTCTTCTTCTGTGGAAACATCAACTTATAATAAGAAATGAGGATTTATCTTATAATTGCATGTGCCATTTTCTAAAAAGGTCAGCGACTGAGGTCTCTAACCTAATATTACTTATGGAGCCCTTTTAATTAGATAATTAAATGCCAGAGAGATCAAAAGAAGAAGAAGAGTGATGTACCTTTATTCCTCTTTTATTTCCAATAAATCTGTACGTCTAGGGTGATCTATTGATAATTTTAACCACCTACAGTAACTATAGCTCATGTGAAAAGCTGCTTCAAGGCAACTCAACTGACAAAACAGTCTGTAACCTATTTGCTCTCTGCTAAAGCATGTCCCCATTTCTTTCAACATACAGTGAGGAAACACAGGGACTGAGGCATTCATCTGGCCCAGACACAACAAGGAGGACAAAACAAATCTCCTGGCCTGCAGAAAGTGTAAAATCTATACCTCTTTTATGCATTCACACAACCTAACTTACATAGAGACATGGGAATTATTTAGATCATAGCTCTCAGTCTGCTACAAGATATGTAGCAATATTGCTTCACTTTGTATGCTCTATCTTTTGCTTTGTGCAATCTATTGTTAGTTTGTGCCTTGATTTTTCAGTTTTTGAAATCATGTGGCTCTACCTCAGACAGACGACAAACAAAATTATTATTATTAACAGGGTTCTGTTTGTGCAAAAATGTGCCTGTTTTGCCTGAGCATTTAAAAAATGTTGCCTTGGCACTAATCTTTGTTTTTGCTTAAAAAAAAAAAAGAGAGAGAGAGAATTGAGCTCTTTTCCTGAGCAATCATGTAACAGCTTTTACATTTAAAATCCAATTTGGGTTTATTTTCCTTGCTTGTCTTACAATGAAGATAAAAACTAAAGCACTGTGTATGTGTGGGAAAGAGAGAGAGTCAGAGCCATATCATACAGTACTGTGCACAGTTTTTCAAGGTACTTGATCCAAGCATCTACTAGAACTTGCATCAGTTCTTCAGTGGATTTAGGTTGTCTCAGTGTCTTCTGTCTCGTCACATAATCCCAGACCGACTCATCATGTGGAGATCGGGCTCTGTGGAGGACGGACCATCTGTTGCACTGGCTTGCTCTCCTTATTGCAGAAGATAGATCTTGTGGGGCTGTTATCATTCTGCAGAATGTCTTTGGGGCTGATCAGATGCCTCCCAATTGCTTGAGGGCTATGCATCATAAACAGGCTTATGCAAAGTAATTAAATGAGTAAAAGCTCAAGTACCTTACCAAAAGATGTCACCTTTTAGAACTCTCCAGGCACAATTCACTAAAAATTCAAGGGCAATCACAGCTTTAGTTTAGGTGCTTAGCAGTAGGGAAGAGATAGGCGCTACATCAGCAACTCAAACTGGTGCATTAGTCCATGTAGTGGAATTAAAGTGAAAGTCACCGGATGAAGTTAAGTGCAGACAGCAACACTGGGGCCAGATTCTGATACCAGGTAGTCACATACTGAACTCAGTGCATTCACTATGACAAGAAGAACACAAATGAGTGATATTTATCCTGCTGACTTTTCTACCCATAACCAGGATGCACTGTTTTTTTTTATTCCCAAAATTAACCAGATACATCCTGAAAACTGGAAATGTGTCCAACAGATAGGCTACTGTTCCCACCGGATTCACAATGACAGGAAGATCACAAATGAATCAAACTCTCAGTGCTGACTTATCTACCTGCAAAAAGTAAACCCTGTAAATTTTAGCCTTATATTCCGAAATTCAAGGCTGTGGTCAGTAGGCTACATGTGTAAAACATTTGACCACAATCGTATACAGCAAGATGCCTTCGAGTTCGCAAATAAAATACAACATGGTGATTTTGCTAACCTGTATAAAGTGAATTATTCAAATCTTAAAATGTTAAGAGGCGCAGTTATACACCTACTTACCCTCTTGATAAAGTTTAATTTATTCTGTCGGGTAAAGGCTTTCTAGAGTTTGTGGTTTCACTGTCTCGTTGATGTTCGAAACTCAATGTGTTTTGAACGTGATGTTCGTGAACGCATCCCTGCCATGCTCGCTCAGCGGTAGATTTGGATTGGATACACTGCAGGCTGAGGAAAATGGGAGACGACTTGGGTGACGAGTGGTGGCAAAACGATGGTAATTAATTTACTCTTTTACTCTTTCACATTAAATTAATGAGTCTTTGTGAGACTTGTGGTGTGGGAGGCTCTGTCGGGGCCCTGTCGGCAGTTTTTTTTTTTTTTTTTTTTTTAC
>OMNW01011817.1:0-22997 GCA_900303245.1 Selene dorsalis | reverse complement strand
ATAAAATGTTGAGTTAAATGAGAAAATGAATGAGAAACTAAATAATTATTTTTGGCTGTTTTCCTCAACTGAATGCATTACGCTTTCGAACTATTCATTAACGATGTATGTAAATTTCAATACCATCAGTCACACCCCCCCCATTCCTTCATGGCAGGCTGACACTCACGGCTCAGTAACTTTACCCAGTCGCTGTGTTTAGCAGCTGTGCAGTGCAGAGGTGCTTGGACGTCTGACTCCGGTGGGACTGTCTCCGGCTGCTCTGACAAAGCACAGGTGGGGGGGACACTCGGCGGACCCGTTACAGTGGACCTGGAGCTCTGACGGACCGCGGTCTGGGGGCGTAACTTTGTATGCAGAATGTGGGGCATTTTCAGTAGAACTATGGTAAGTAACGCACCTTCAGCCGACTGTGCTTGTTTATCACTGGCTCGAAGCCAGTTTAGCTGCAAAGATAAGAGTTGAGTCGACGACTGTTGTCGTCGATAGAAAATGGTCTTAATGGTAATAATGAAGAATCAGTTAACGTCGATGGGCTCGCGAAGCGGCGAGGGAATGTTTGCTAGTTAGCTGTTAGCAGAGCTAGCTAGCTCGTAATGAACCGAGGTAGCTGCTGTTAACGGTTTGCTCACCGAACTGGGTCAAAGGTGATTCTGTGCTCAGCCAAGATTAAATATAGCGAAAAGGCATTAAGGACAAGGTCGACCGAGACCATATTATTCACCTTTACACGGTCGAGTGTAAAGTTTTTTTTGTTCTTGTTTTTAACGAACTGCAGCAGCTTTGCCAACATATCACTACAGTCATGTCATTCGTCATCATATTGATCTTTCTACCTGACAAACATGTAACTCGTCTGAAGAAATAGGCCGATATCACACCGTGTCGTGGATAAAACAGTGGTCCGTAGAAGTTTTACAAATGATCAGCTGTCGCACTTCTATAGAAGTTATTCCTCAGCTTCAGGAACTTCTGCTACAAGACGTTTGCTAAAAACAAATGTTTTCCACCCTGTCGTCAGTTTTTGGAAAGGGATCATTAACACTGAGTCGCATGTGCATTGGGATGCACCTTTTAGCACCAGACTGTTTTTATAACTACATTTTATATGTTGACATGTTTTGTTGAACCTTTGTACTCCGCAGTGTTTGTGTTGACCTGACAGGTCTTTAAGCAGAGGCTCATCCTGCTGTGGTCGGCTAGAAAATGAGTACACACTGCCGCCTAGTGGTCATCTATGTCTGTTTATATGTGACTGTGGTGGTCCCATAGACTGTGTATAAAAAGGGTGATCCTGATGTTCAAAGCAGTATCAAATCAGCGTTTCACACGAGGGGACACGGTGGGACAACAATGCTCCTGAGTGGACAATCAGTTTAGATGAAATAAAAATAAACCCCACTTGACTGTATCTAAGAGTGTACTGTATAATGAGGCTAATGGTCCAGTTTTAAACTGCATTATGTGCACTAACAGTATATCATAAGGACCAGCTTGTGAGTAACATGCAATAGAAGGCAAGCAGCTGAACACCTGCTGTTAATGATGCTAATCACTGTGGAGAGGTGATTACTGGTGTTAGATATCATTCTTACTTATATTAACAACAGTATTCCAGTTTTCATTAGCATTACTATTGTTGATGTTACTGCTATCATTACTGACATCGCTGTTATTTTTGCATAGTGTTATTTTCCCCCTCATCCTGTCTTGCTCATTCTTTCATATGGTTATTTACTTTCTCCCAACTCTAATGGTCAAGATGGCCACCCGCTCTAAGTCAAGTTCTGCTTGAGGTTTATGCCTCCTAACAGGAAGTTTTTCCACCACTGTCTCCATGTGGTGCTTGTAGAGCAAATTGCAGAGTCTCTTTGAATAATACAACAGAGAGAAGTTTCAACCTGCTGTACATGACATAACTATATAAACTAATATATAACACAGTTGTTGTTTTTTTAAATCAATTTAATTTCAATACTTCTTGTTTTTTACTAGTTTTTTTTTTTTTTACATTTTTTAAATGTCATTTATTTTTAATTTATTTTTCTAGTTACACATTTCAGTGCAATAAATAATCACAACAACCACTATTCAATGCAACTATCTGAATCAGCACATAAATTTATATCTATATTAATTGTCCTGTCAAATCAAAGGCGGTTGGCGTAATGGAAACTCAGCCTGACTGAATTAACACAGCTGAAACTGTGATGCAATCTAACGAGTTCACATATCTCAGCCAACCACAAACAGCCTCAGCATCAGATAGTGAGTATATATTCACATCTCTCATCTCGGAAAATTCAAAAGAAAAGAGAAAGAGAGAGTTCACGGACAAGGTCCAGGCCACAGAGCTTGGTGATGCGTCCTTTACGCACAGGTGCTTCTGATTTCATCCCCGTTACGCATGGTATTTGTTTATGTTGTGATCTGTGCACATTACCCGTCTTTGTTATACAGGGTTTAAATATAGGTTACTAAATGTGAGTGTCTTTATTAGTGGAAAAAGGGTGTTTTTTACACTGGGCAGCAGTTCTCAGTGTATCAGACCTGATTAACAATATTAGTAACCTCCTCCCAGGCTCCTTTTGCTTCGGAGGTGGGGAAGAGGAGTACTTCCGCTGGGGTGCGCGGCACACAAAAATTGCAAAGTGCGCCTAGACACGTAACTGTGTTGTGCTTCACTTCCGCCAGGTCTACAAAATTAGGGCCCGATCTGTTTACATTGTCACTGACATGCAGTTATAAAGACACTGAAGAGTTGTGTATCTAACTGTGGACTGAACAGCTGCCATCTCCTGCAACAAAACTGTTAGACTAGACTTTTCCAGTAAGCCAGGAGGAGCACATTCTTACAGTGAACACATGTTTTCTCATATATACTCTTTGACCCTCAGGTGAAGGTGGGGATGGCGAAACCCTGTGGCTTACCAAAACCAAACCACTTGGTGAAGCCAGTATCAGCCACTCGAGTTGCTGGCAGATACCTGACACATCAGCAGGGTCTGCCCTGTCTGCCTATCCCCCCGCTGCAGCAGACCTGTGAGCGCTACATCACTGCCCTGGAGCCCATTGTGGAGGTGGAGGAGCTGAAACACACCAAAGAGCTGGTGCAGGAGTTCAAGAAAGCAGGAGGGGTCGGAGAGAGGCTGCAGAAAGGCCTGGAAAAGAGAGCAGCCAACACTGAGAACTGGGTGAGTTCATCTACACCAGCAACAACAGTTAAAGCAGAACTTATATCACCTGTTTGCTTTCATTCTTTGTTTTTCTGTATCTCTGTAGCTGTCAGAGTGGTGGGTCCAGCTTGCTTATCTGGAGTACCGGCTGCCTGTCGTGGTGCATTCAAGTCCTGGATTGGTCTTGCCTCGTATGAACTTTAATGACAAGCAGGGACAAATAAGGTGACCATACACTGAGTAAAGGGTTGTACCACATCAGAAACACAAGTCTGCTGCCACCAATTTAAGGTCGATTCATAAATTCAGAAACATCAGTGCTAATTTACATTTTTCCTGACATGAGTTTCTAAAATGAGTTGGCAAGTCAGAGAGGTGGCGCCCTTCAGTTTCTGCCCTGGTACTGCTCTGATTGGACACGTCATGGGTTTTATAACCTTCAAGAGAAGAAGCAGCTCTTTGTTACTCACATTATCTGCTGCTTTACTTACATTGTTATGAGCTTATGATAATGATAATAAACTTGATGCATGTAGCACTTTTCTTAACAAAGTTATAAAGTGCTTACAGCAAGAAAAGAAAAGCAGAGACAACAGGGATCATACAGGAGAATAAACATATCATAAAACACATAAAATGCATCATATCAAGCATTGCAAGGCTTTTCGATAAAAGAATATTTTAAGAAGAGATACTAAGGAATTTGCCTGTCTTATTTCAATAGGTAGACTGTTCCATAGTTTGTGGACTCAAACAGCAAAGGCCTGGTCACCCTTAGTCACTAGTTGGCCTTGGAGTGACAAGTAGAGCTCCTTTCACTGACCTAAATGAGGACAAAGGCACAAAGTCCTTGATATAATTTGGAGCAACACTGTTTAGTGCTTTAAAATGGATAAGGAGAATGTTCAAAAAATCAGAATGGAAGGTAACAGGCAGCCAGTGTAAGCTGGCAAGAATAAGTGTAATATGTTCATAATGCCTGGTACCAGTTAACATCCCAGCATCAGCATTCTGTGAGGTCAAGTCAGTGGAGGAAGCTCTGACATAGAGCGAGTTACAATAGCTTGAAGATCTGAGCATGAAATGTAGAGATGTGATAAAAACCTGTAATGTCTGAGCTGCTCAGGAAATTAAATCATACAGAACATTAGTACATACTGGTAATCTTGGATATGTTGTGCATAGATTGATACATCACAGTATGTCAAGAACACTGCAGCTGTGACCACTGGATGAATGGATGGATATATACTTTATAACTAATACAGCATGGCTCATCACCTTATCTAATGCATTACCAGTCACATTGTGTTTTTTCATTACGCAGCTGCACTGGCCTGTGATAAATGATAAATAGACTGCAGATGCGTATATAGTGCTTTTCTGGTCTTATCAACCACTCAAACCACTTTACAATGGAAACCACATCCACTCATTCACACACAGATTCATACAGTGCTTTTCTACCATACACACACATGAGGAGCACTTTGAGGTTAGGGGTCATCTTCAAGGACACTCTGCTGTGAATTGAACCACTGATCTTTTGATTAATGGATGACCCCATGTGCACCCTGATCCACAATGATCTGTTTTTTTTTTTTTTAATATGTTAATCACTTCCTGTGTTCACATAATTAAACCAGCAAAGTTAAACCTCCATACAAGTTAACATTTGCGTTCTCTGTGTTTAGGTTTGCTGCCAAACTGATCGCAGGTGTTTTGGACTTCAAGACAATGATTGACAAGTGAGTGCTGAGCTGAAAATGACCTAATAAAGTTATTCGTTTCTGTCTTTGTTCCCTTTGGCCAAAAAATAGAAGATCAGTTTCTTTTTGTAACCTGTAACACTTCTCCACAATTATGCTACTATAATACTTTTTCTATCATAGTGTGTGTGCATCAAACATTGTATTGATGGTATATTAGTGTGTAACAGCAGGGGGTGCCATCTTTTGCAGTGAGACACTACCAGTGGAGTACCTGGGAGGAAAGCCCCTGTGTATGAACCAGTATTATGAAGTGCTGTCATCCTGCCGTATCCCCGGTCTGAAGAGAGACTCAGTGGTGAACCATGCCAAAAGCTCACTGCCCCCCAAACACATCGTCGTAGCACACAACTTTCAGGTGAGTAGCACTGGTGTCTCTGTCTGACCGTGAACCAGGAACCAGCCCCCAGAGCTGAACAGACCACTAATCTCTGTGTGACACACGCCTCCTGTTGTGGATATAATGTTCATTTTGAATCTGCTATGTTTTCTTTTGGCTTTGGGGTCTGATTGAGCTTTTCCTTTCTTCCCCCTGGGCTCAGTTCTTTGTGTTGGACGTGTACAATAGTGACGGGACTCCACTGACAGTCGATCAGCTCTGTGTTCAGCTGGAGAGGATCTGCAGCGCCTCGGCACAGCCTGGCATGGAGCCTGTTGGCATCCTGACGACCCAGCATCGGGACTCCTGGGGAAAGGCCTACATCAACCTCACCAAGGGTGAGCCAACAGGCCGCTGACACTGAGCTGAAGCAGGCAGCAGTCTGATCAAATGCTCAGAAGCAGAGTGCACAGTCACACTCCAAGAAATCACAAGCCTGTAGCTGTATTTAAAGTTAAAGGAGAAGTTCCGTTTTTTGCAACCTGGACCTTATTTCTAGCATAAAATACGTTCATTTACTCATCCGAACAACTTTGGTGTAACTTGGAGTCCTTCAGAAGATATTTAGATCCACTCGTGATCTACGTACATCCATATAACGGGAGTTGCTGGGGCAACGATGCAGCGTCTAAATAAGTCATTATCTGCCGCGAAACACGTTCATTTCACCAACATGTTGTTATGAATCACCAGCACTATTCCCCCACGAGCGCAGTTACAAGGTCCAAGTTACACCAAAGTTGTTCGGGTGAGTAAATGAACGTATTTTATGCTAGAAATAAGGTCCAGGTTGCAAGAAACGGAACTTCTCCTTTAAGCTTACCCATAATAATAAATGAAAATGAGATACATAGCTAACAAGGGACCCATATTACATGTGCATGAACGTGAACATGACTAGATATTAGGGGTGTCCCTGACTAAGTATCGTAAGCATCATCATAGTTGAATCTGATTTGTCAGATTTTGCTGTTTTGCTGCTATGTTTTCACACAGGCAGTGTGTAGGTCAGCCCAGCTGAAGTTTAGGTCAGTGTGAACACAACAGTCGCACTTGGGTGTGGTCTCGGTGCAGCTACAGTCGAACACCTCGATCTGCTCCAACCGTAAGCCACAAGTTAGATTGAGTCATGTGAACATGACGTACGATGCATCTTTTTCAGGTCAGTCGTCATGGAAACATGACACTTTGCCGGTGGTGCGGCGTTTGGACCAGAGTGAAAACAAACCTGTGTCAATGTGAATCGTACTAGCTGAAAACTGAGACAATGTATGATTTTCACTTTTGGTGCGCACCCTCGGCCCACACCAGTATGTGTGAAAGCATCCCTCGTGTGTTGTAAGGATAGGCTAACTGATTAAACACATCATTTTCAGTTTTTTATTAACAGAAATTAGGCCACTGTTTGTATCAAAATAGGCTACAAAGAATTTACATGGATACAAAGAATTTCTATGTAAAATCCGATGTTCAGCAGCAGTGAGCACCCCCATGTAGTCAGAATGGTACGATCGTTTTTTCCTAACCACGTTTCGTGATGATTCAATGGCAGCTGAATCAGACTTCTCCAAATCAATTCCGTGAATCGTCGACCAATCGGGGTCACCCCTACTAGATATCAAAGTTTGTGCAGTTTGATTCTATTAATAACACCATACACGTGCTTTTGTGTGTGTGTAGATAAGACCAACAAAGAGTCTGTGTCTGCCATCCAAAGAAGCATCTTCACGTTGTGTTTGGATGGAGCGAGGCCTGGAGTGTCTGATGAGTCATACCGCAGCTGTGCTGCCGTCCAGATGTTGCACGGAGGAGGCCCCCAGCTCAATAGCGGGAACCGCTGGTTCGACAAGACGCTGCAGGTGATGAGCACTTCTTTAGTCATTATGAGTAGCTTCACATGTGATTGGGACTTTGCATGTCAGCAGATTCTTTAGGCAGGACGTGTTGCAAGTGCTTGTTTTGATGTCTGAAATCTCTTTCTGTCTTTCAGTTCATCATTGGAGAGGATGGGACATGTGGCGCAAACTATGAACATGCTCCTGCTGAAGGCCCACCAATTGTGGCCTTGATCGACCATGTTGTCGAATACACGTAAGCAGATCAAATGTTATTGATCTTTTGGAGGTGTTTGTTTGGATTTTAATGTCCACTTTATGGGACAGTCAAAGCTGGAGCCATGCTGTTTGCGGGTTGTCCTTCTGTGTGCCTCATTCTTGTGGACACAACATCTCACTAACAGCTTAACAGAACTTCTTCACAGTTGGCACAAACATTCATTTGGACTCGAGGAAGAACTGGTTAGATTTTAATGGCTAAAAGTCAAAGGTCAAGATTGCGTGACCACAGAAAATGTGTTTTTTTGGCTTTTTTGCCATTTTTTTTCATCTAAAACAGGCAGAGGCATCAATCCATCCTTCTTGTTTCCTATTATAACTCATCATCTTAAAGTGATTGTAAGACTGAGTGAACCTCACTGCCAGGTGTGATGGACTCTACTTGCAGTGTTTTTACTGTAATTGTTTTATTCCTCTTCTCTTGTGTGTGGTAACAGGAGGAAGCCAGAGATGGTGCAGCCTCCCATGGTGCCTTTACCTTCACCCCAGAAACTACACTTCAACATCACACCTGAGATCAAGAAGGACATCGAGGAGGCCAAACAGAGTATGAGCACGTAAGGGCAGCAGCAGTATTCCAGTATAGATATATATATCCTATATACCTAAGATAAGGAAAGAATGTGCCAGGTCTCACTGTCCTTACATTTCTTTCACCACAGACTGGCACAAGACCTGGACATGAAGGTTATAGTATTTGGCCACTTTGGGAAAAACGTCCCAAAGGCCCACAAGATGAGCCCTGATGCCTTCATACAGATGGCACTGCAGCTGGCCTACTACAGGTGAGAAACTGAAAAATCTGTTTTCCGGGGGCTTAGACTCCAGAGCAAGAGAAACATGTTAGATGCTGCACAGTTTCATAGCTTCTCAGAATCTCTTGTTGGTTTTCTCATTGTCCCGGCAGGATGTATAAACGCTGCTGTGCCACATATGAAAGTGCCTCTCTGCGTATGTTCCGACTGGGACGGACAGACACAATCCGCTCAGCCTCCGTTGCCTCAGCTGCCTTTGTCAAAGCCTTCGACGACCCCAACAAACAGGTATGATAAAGGGGGGGGGGTCTGGGGTGTATATGCAGTACATGCGATCACAGCCCAGACTCTCAGACAGGAGGAGGCTGGAACCTTCAACAATCAGACTAGTTCTCAAACTTCACAAACATAAACAAGAACAATGTAGTTACGCTAATATTATACAGTCAGTTATAACCTTCTGCAGCTTTATTGAACACAGCCCATAAACGTTCTGAGTGCTAGTGGAAACTGTGTGAGCTGCTTCAGTCAGGATCTACCAGGATGTCTGGTGTGAGCAGATCTGCAGCTCAGTCCACAGCTCTATAGGGGTTCAGGTCTGGGCTCTGACTGGACCACTCCAGTGGGTGGACAGACTTAAATGTTTAGGGTCACTGTCTTGCTGCATCAGCAGCTTCTCCTGATCTCCAGCAGTTGGACAGACACCCTCACACAATCCTGGACAAGACCTAGATTTACCTGTTGTGGATCCATCCAGGTCCAGATTCTGATGCTCCACCCCCTCCCATCTCCACCTGTGGGATGATGTTGCTATGCAGAACCTTTTTTTACACCACATCAAGCTGCACCTTGCTGCCAAATGAGTAGTAGTGTCCAGAGTAATATACTCAGTATGGTAAGGTGCAACAAATGATCTGAAATATTAGCTCAAAATTTTTGTTTTCTCCTTATTTTAGCTGAGACGATGTGATCAGATTTAAAATCAGTTAACTCCTTGAGCTCACCCCCTTTTTTCCTCACCACTATATAATGAGGGTAAATGACTAAGCTTTATTCTTTAATGCTGGGGAACTTTACTTTCACACAGCTATTTTATGTCAACTTTGGAATCACATTTAAAAGCTGCTGACCTGCTGTCAAATGTGTTGTGATGTCTCTTGTCTTCTAACTTTTATTCACAGAATGCAGAGAAGCTTGATCTGATGGATAAAGCTGTGAAAGCGCACAGGTCATACACAAACATGGTTAGTAGTGTTTCTTCATTAACAGTCCCACACACACCGACCTGCTACTCCAAACGCTCAGTAGATCCAAATATGGATTGTGGATCTGTCATGGAAAATAGTCCCCAGAAATGCTCTATTTTGGAACCCTACCCACTGTTGAGTACTAATTGCCACTAAGACAAATACAGAGTACTGTATTTATTTACTGTATGCCCCTGTTTGTTAACACTTGACACCCAGTGACTAACAGTGCAGATTCATGAGTTCTCTCCTGTTACAGGCAATCAGTGGCCAGGCCATAGACAGACACCTCCTGGGCCTTAAAATGCAGGCTGTGGATGAGAAGGTTGCTATACCGGATGTCTTCAAGGACACTGCCTATGCCAAAGCCCTTCACTACCAACTGTCTACTAGTCAGGTATGGACCAGGGTTGAAGCTCGGACTTCCAGTTCCACATCAGTAAAACACCCATCCATGTAAAGTTCTGCGTCTCTAACATACAGTGCTGGTCATACATACATCGAACCAAAGAAAACTATATTAAACTCAAACAAGGAAATGTGAAAATTATGTTAAACTGAAACAAGGAAATGCTATTATACTGTTTTATTTACAGTGTATAATATGTACAATGGAAATGGACTATGTCGCCAGACAAATACCAGGAAATGAGCTGCAGTTTGTCTCTCAGCTTCACCTGCATATCCGCAATGGGACTGAACTCGACAATGCTCTGGTGCCGGTGTATGTTTCAAAATCACAGTCAATCAAAAAGGGATACAGCCTTTAGACAGATCCTCCAATCATCATGCAGAAGCTCTGCATCTAGGCACACCCACTGCTCCATTCCATATTCCATATTTATCCAGTGACCGTCTGGTTTCTCTGCAGTGAGAAAAAACGATTCTCTGCTGTCCCATTGAAGTCCATGGACACTGAGCTTCAACAGGTTTAATGCACTGAGGAGCTACAGGAGTGTATGAGAAGAAAATCAGTCAGTTGACCTGTAATAAGAAGCTAAGAAGAGCAACAGTTCATATCTGACCATTTATTTTTTGACATTATAGAGGAAGGAGAGCTTCCCTTACAGTTTTAGAACAATCGCCTCTGCTAACACAGCAGAGTGATTTACACCTTCCCAAGTCGACAAACAAACCCAAAATATCATGTTTGAGGAAAAAACTCCCTACAGGTAAACATTAAGTTCCTTGTTGAAATTTTTTTCCACCGTGCAGCATGTTAAAAAACTTATCACAGTAACCTGTGACCTGCAGCTTAGAGACATTGAGTTCATCCTCGGGTAATGTGCAGCAGAGCTGGATGACGAAGTAGAGTTTAATACAGGAACTGTCACTGAGCATTCAGCCCTGCGGCACATGCGAGTGACACCAGCATGACAGGATTATATACAGGATTATATTTTGGTACAGACAAGGACCACCCCTCCACTATTTTTAGGTTCCCCACACAAGCACATGTCCTCTCATCGCTCTAGTGAGCAAGAGAGAGAGGCTGATTACTGTATTTAACCACGAAAGTTAAGACACAACAAAGTCAGCAGCAGATCTGGATTCAGATTCTATGGAATTCTATTGAACCTATGGACTGGTTGAAACTGACAGTAAACAGCAAAAGGCCACTGCATAGTGGTTAAGATATTCACTATCACACAATAACATAAAATACATTGAGAGTGTTAGAATAGTGTTAGAATATTTGTATTATTATAATAATACATGCTCATCACTAAAAGTGTTTTTGGCACCACTTTACAGTAAGACAGATAGACAGATAGACAGATAGATAGATAGATAGATAGATAGATAGATAGATAGATAGATAGATAGATAGATAGATAGATAGACTGACTTTATAGTCATTACACCAACATGTGCAATGAAATTTGGGGCACTCACACCAAAAACAGTGTATAGAGATTCATTAACTCACTCTTTATCTAATCTGTTGTTACAGATTATAAAAATGATTTATAAAGTATTAACAAGTTCATAAATCCTTCATAAAGGCAGTATGATTATAAAATGGTTTTCTAACGCACCACTTCATTCTCACGTCTCCACCAGGTCCCATCCAAGACAGACTGTGTCATGTGTTTCGGTCCAGTTGTACCCAATGGATACGGCGTCTGCTACAACCCAATGAACAATCACATCAATTTTTCCGTGTCATCTTTCAACACGTGTGCAGAAACAAACACAGGACACCTGGCCCAAGCGGTGGAGGGAGCACTGTTAGACATGAGGATACTGCTAGAACAAACTCCTAGGGCCAAACTGTAAACGCAGACTTACTCATGTCTCCATAGATGAAGTGGACTTCACAGTGCTAGTCCGAGCCACAAGAGTTCTGTTTTCAATCACAATCATGCACTTTAGATGATGTTGTAGTTCCTGCTAGGAAAATGAAAATGCACATTAGATGCAGTAATTATGATTTACAGCCTTTTTACAAACGCTTCTGTTGTGTCACACTGAAATAATATCATCACCCAGAATCAATCAGCCGTTTACAATAGAAATATGAAAAAAAAAAATCTTGCCATCATATACTATCATCTTGTGTGGATGGATATTGTGTCATCAACAAATCACCTGCTGAGACCAACAACAACAACAACAACCACTGATTGTTTCTGGAGCTAAATCAACCTGTTATAATCACTGAGCTCCAGCTTCTGAAATGTTGGTACATACAGTTTTTTTCTTCAGCTTTATCGTTGCCCAGACAAAACAAGACCGTTACACAAGTGTGCCTCACACCTCTTTCAGAGACCTTCTACTTGGGTCATGTGAGTTTCTCATGGTGTTACAGTGTGTCTGTACCAATTATTAGCTCACTTTTGTTGGTTTATTTCCACCTTTTCCCAATATACGATGCGTCCTGTCATTTCAGATGTGCTTTTGAATACTAACTTTTTTATTGTCATAGCATGTTATATTTAACTGACTCTTGTATAAATCATGCAGTAGTTGATGATCATTCTACTATGACTCAGGGCTTTCATTTAGTGAGTAACAACACATAAATGGAAATTGTCTCATGTATTGATCTAATCTTACTTTCATTTTATTCTTAAGGTCAGTAGCAGAAATCTTATCTCTTCTATTAACTATGATCAATTTTACAATTGTAAGGGCATGAGCCCCAAAGCGTGTGGAGATCTTATTGACACTGTAGTGTTTATTATTACTACTGAATGGAAATGACCTGTTTTGGAGCCTCACCATGCTCAACCTGTGAAACCATGCACACCTGTCCGACCTGGTGAAATCGGTAATTTTATTTTATGGCTTGTGCACATAGATGTGGCAGTATGGCTCCGTCCAACAGGAAGTCATTCATTTTGAATTTACTCTGCATTTTTGCAATTTAAGGACATCAAACTTGAATCATAGAGATTAAATCAGATTGACCTCATATTTGGTACACTTCCATTTACTCCTAGCATGTTTACCACCTCAAAGCGGCAAAGTCACATGTTTGATGACATCTGAGTGGTAATAGGACATCATACTCATAGCACCACCTGCTGAAAATAGGAAGGTACCCTTAATTGACAGTCATCCTTTTCAGGGTGTGGTTTACACTTAATACATATTGGCTGTGTCAAGCACAGCACACAGGTACAGAACGAGGGTCAGTAATGCTGCTTACAGCTTTGATTTTTTTTTTTTTTGTATTAATCTATGCTGCACTCAGTGTGCATTTCATTGTTGATTTTTATCTGTTGGTTGCCAATAGTTTTACTTTCCACCATACAGCTCCACCACAGCATCACATTCTTCTGTGATGTTTGCTGCAATGTCTTTTTCTTTCCTTCAGGAGCAGTCATCATGGTCCTAAACAAGTCTCACACAGTTTTGGTCGCATCATTATCATTTTGAAAGGATACAATAATGCTTGGTTGAGTGAAGAGCCATATTGTTTTTTTTTTTTTGTTATTGTTGTTGTTGTTTTTTCTTTATTTTTAATCTTTTGGGAAAAATGGTCACACCTCAGTTTGTGATGTCAGATTGATTGACTTGTGTTAAAAGGTAGCATGTGATGGGAGGGGTGGGGTTGTTGGTGATTGATGTCACTCCTAATTTAATTACATTTTTTAAAATGTCTGTTTCTTGTGTTGAATGTTTAGAGAACCATTATATTCATCACCACTGACATGTACTCTGCCACCATGCACTTGTGCAGTTTTATAATCCTATTAATCACAAAAAATGGACAAGCAGAAGCAGAAACATCCTTTAATTCAATCCTCGTATACAGTAGGTCAAGTCCTAAGTACAGTGCTGTGGATTCATAATCATCTCTCCTGATGCAGATTTGTTACAACTGGTGACAACTTTCAAACAGGCAAACAAAGGTTAAAAAACGAATCAATAAAACAGCACAACCCTTCAGTTAGATCAGAGGAGACTTTGTTCTCAGTCAACCTTCAGCCTCAGAAGGTGGAGATGTTACCTCTCCAGGATCTTCATTATTTGTGATGTGTGGATGACTCTGACTCTGGAGTCATTCATCTCTGCTGGCTGCCCTACATTAGGTACCAGAATCAGAAGATCCTCTGGAGAAGCTCGGTCAGCTGAGCTGCACAGTCATTTAAAAGCTCAGACACACAGAGCCAGATGCTTTTCCAGGACGTAGCCTTGTGAACTCTTCCCTCACTTCGACCGTTGTGTAAGACAGGAGGTCTGACTCCAGTGTGGAGGGAGCTACAGCTGCAGTGTCAGGTTGTGAAGGAGAAGCAGCTGATGCAGTCAGAGAGAGGTTCAACAGGTTGAACTCATTGGTCTTGGTCATGTCACCTGATGTTGGCTGACTGTTCTCTTCATATCCACTGGTGGTCCTCCTCCTCTTCCACACCTCTCACCTGCTTTATTTACCTCATAGATAGATTAGAAATAGAAATAGAATTAAATGTTTGGCTATTTACCAGTTCCACATGTTTGTTTTCAGTCTCTCTGGCTGACTATATCAAGCTGTCTGTTAGAACTGGATTTGCATTGATGCCAACCCACCAGGATGCTGAGTGGGAAGGAAGTCCAAGGACCGGTCCTAGCAAATCCCTGGCAGCAGCTGCTGAGCAGAGCAGCAACTGGCTCTGACACAAATCAGCACTCAACTGGGCAGCAGGATGACATCAGCCAGTGGGAGGAGTAAAAGCAGGAGGAGCTCAGCCCTCTGGAGGCCACCCACTCTAATCAAGTGCTTAGCCCACCTAACCCAACCTGGCTCAGTGACTGAAAATGACAGTATGACCTGTGAAACCAACTCACCTATTTCAATAATACTGGACTCCATCTTTTCAATATATGCAGTCACAGTCTGTCCAGCTGAGCATGGTTCACTTCAAACCAGTGGAATAGATTAAACACCAAAATAGAAATGCTGAGCTGTCACATAAACAAACACACATGTGGTGTTGGACTGCCTGTGTGTTCTGTGACATGGAAGAGAGGTCAGACACACTCACCCTGACCTCATGTCTGAAGCCACCGCCCCTTCCTGAACAGTCACAGACCCACTCCTGGCACTGGCCTGTCTGAGTTCCATGCGAACGCGACCACACACAACCATTTAAAAATACAAGACCTGGCAGCTTTAAGGTGGTGGTAACACAGACTTCAAGGGAAAAGGAAAGAGGATTCACTTAAGTAAAACACTGAGGCTATACTTCCAGGTAGTTGTGCAGGTACACAGTGGGAATTTCGGTCAGTCTTCAGTCTCCTATTCAAAGCAGTTCTTGTAACCAGCCAGGCATGCTGGATCTGGTGAATGTGACTCATGGTTACCAGAAAAAAAACACACACACTCCATTTCCTGCTCCGAGGTCCACATGGATTTCACAATATGAGTTCCAGCACAACAGTCATTACTGGCTTCTTTGGAAGGGAGTGTTTTATCAGGGAGTAACTTGATGCTTGACTTCTTGTTTCAGAGTGAGATCTGCAGCAGTTAGTGAGTAGCGGCTCATTTTATTTCACTGGACTAACTGCTCTACAACGAATATCGAGGAACAGTTGTTCTACATGCAAAAAAAAAAACAACTAAACAGTCATTTTTAAAGAGGATTATAATGATCAGGTGGTTGTTACTGATCTCACTGCTCTGCCAGAGCACACAAGATGAAACAGGACAAGAAACTGGTGAGTTTGTCTTTCACCAACTTCTCACGGCATAAAAACTGACACTATTATGTATTAGAATAATGTAAAATGTAAAATACTTACCATTTGTAAGAAAGTGAATGGCCTCTAAACTTTACATTTTCTGTAGATTGTAAGGTGCGTATGTGCTCCTGCTCACATGAATGAATACAGCGTATTTAAGACAGGTTCATTTGTAATAACATCCAGTCTTAGGTGAACAGGTGGGGGTGCAGTCGTCATAAACCTAAATCAGAACCAGAACCTCCCTGGGGTAAATGCTAAATGAAATGCCTTAAAGATGTAAGATCCCCTTGATTCTAAGTGATGCTGGATTTGTGTTATCATGGGAAGACGACACTTTGTGATTTGCTGTGCACGACATGCTAATCTGTGAGCTGGTGGTTCTCATTGAAGACAACCAAGTACATTATGTACAGCATTTTTAGTCATTCCTGGTACGAATTATGAATATGAACTAATTTATTAACCCCAAAGTAATGCAGATCATCTGGGAAGTGAGCCCGTCAGTTTCTCAAAGTCATATCTGCGGTCTCCAGTGGCCCAGAGGGCACTGCAATTTAATGTGCAAAAGCAAAAGCCTGTGGCAAATGTAGGAGGTGTGGCATGCTTGTCACATACCATGAAAGTGTAATCCTAACCACAGTGACCTGGGCTTGAATCCAACCCATGGGCACTGGTCCATATCATTCTACTGCTCTCTTTTTCTCTATCTTTGTCACTATTATAAAGCAAACTGGTTGTTGTTTGATTGTTTTGGTACATAGAGGGGGATTGATATTTCATTTCTGCCTTTTTTCTGTAAATCATTGAACAAAAAGAACAATATGACTATTAATTCAACTAAATAAATCATTGTTAAAACTAGAATTTCTGCCCTTTGGTTGTATATAATGTTATTTTAATTGCTGTGTGAAATCTTGAGTAAAAAGTAGTGGTTTCAAAGGGCTTTTGTGAGGTCACATTGATCTTCACCTTTGACCTTTTGACCAAACTTTGAGCCTTAAAAAAACAAACAAACAAAAACAAAAAAACATATTTTGGGCAGTAAACAACTGTTAACCTGAGCTGGTTATGGGCTTTGTGAAACATGAGATGAAGCTGTGTAGTATGTTAATGGAGCCATCAGCAGTGCTCTGACGGTGTGCTGTAGCTGCTGTAACACTGTCTGATGACGGTCTCTTCACTCTTTATGCCCACTCCTCAGGTGTTTTGCAGTGCAGACCTCAGAATACGTCTCTAACAGGTTCTGATCAGACCATCAGGCTGACCTGGAACGATGACCCTTCATGCTCTGCAGCGCATGACCCTCTGATCTATGAGCTGGTGGTTCTCATTGCAGAGAAGCAAGTATATTATGTATGACATAATATTTATTACACATCACAGTAACAAAGTGCCTTTACCTCAGTGCACTTTGTATCTCCACTTTGCTTGAGTATTTTGTTTTTATTTTTTTTATGGAAACCTCTGACTTTAAGCTTTTGTTCCAAGCAATGCTCTGAATGGACTTAATCTTGACAGTGTGACATAACATACCATACACTGTGCTCATCAGTTTCACCTGACCATAGCCTGACCTGAGACAGAAAGTAGATCCATTTTATTGTTCTCATTTTGTTTAATCTTACATTTTTGAACGTTTAAAGCAACAGTAGCTCCTTTTGTTCATTTAATTGTGGTTTTAGTCGGTAAGTTGTTTTATAGTAGTTAAGTTTTTGGGTTGACAAAAACTGACAAAGTTAAAGTGGTCCAGTAGCTGCTGAGTAACCCCCCACTTCTAGAACAGACAACCAAACATTCATATGATTTGTTGATGATTTGTTTTAGGAAGAAGTGACTGTGACGCCTGACCAGATAGGGTCCACACACTCCTGGAACTGGACGTCTGACTGGGCCTTGCAGTGTGCCTCTCATTCAGTCAGACTCAGCTCTCGATACAAACTCCAAACAAGCCCATGGAAGCTAGAGCTGACTCTTCCAGGTCAATGTCCACCCTTTATCTTATGATCAAAATATCATCATCACAAATAATCAAGTCATCATTCTTACACATTTGACAGTCATAATTATTTAGGTGACTATTGTGCCCTATTATTTACTCTTCTACAGGAGTTGAAAGCTCAACAACTCTGGAGGTTTATCCGAAGGACAAAGCCTATGAGGTCGGCAGCACAGCCACCTTCTGCTGTGTTCTGTCTGAAGATCAAATCTTTGACAAAATATATCTGAGTGAGTACAACAGCAGAAGCTATATCAACACCTTCAAGATCAGCAATCAGACATATGCCGTGACTGTCCTCCTGGACCAGCCATCGACAACCACCTGCACTGATGTTAAATGTAAAGCAAGCAGCCAGGATGGTGACAATGAGAATGGAGCTTGTGTCTTAATTGGCTGTAAGTATAATCTGGGCTTATGCTGGGTTTTATGATTTGAGAATTTGAAATATTCCATAATAATTAGTGGGGGTTTTTCTTTTGTTATTTATTCATTTATTTATTTGACACACACCATGGCTCAGACCCACCTGGGGATAAGGATCTTCAGTGTGAAACCCGGGATCTGGAATCCATTGACTGTCAATGGACAGTAGGAAGAGACACACACCTGCCCGCGAAACCCACAACTTACGATCTTGATGGAAGGTAATATATGAACAGCTGATGTAGCCACCGATTAGAAAATGAAAGCATAAAAGGGTTGAAAGCCAGATCCTATGTGGCCTGGAACTGTCACAATGAATAAGTAATTGTGAAAATGAACCAGCTGTGAATTCTGGTAGAGTACTCTCTCAGCTTTCATCACTGCTGGACAGTGACTCCCACCTTATGTAGGACACCATCACTGCACTGAGCAGCTCCTTCAGCGATAGACTCCTTCACCCTAAATGTGTGAATGATATTATAGGTCCTTCCTTCCTGCTGCTGTCAGACTGTATAACAACCAGCACTGCTCCCAGTAGACCACATACACATGCAATAACAATGGGAAATAATAATGGGCAATAACCACCTCTAACTAATAATGAGCAATAACCATTGTGTACCTGCCATTGTTGTTGTGTTCTCCATTTGTGTACATAGTGTTTATTATATATTTTATTACTAATTTTTGCACACTGATAGCTCTTCTTCTCCTACACTTATGTATATTAGGGATAGCTACCACAGTTCTGTCTGTTGCTATCCACTTTGCTGCTGCAACACTGTAAATTTCCCCGTTGTGGGACAATAAAGGATTATCTTATCTTATCTTATCTCTTACACACACAGAGACTGGCTTCTCCCGCAGCCTGAGGCCCAAGCCTAGCTTAAGTAACTGTATTCAGGCTCGTTGGGTTTTTCAATCAAAAATGACCTTTTATTTAAAAAACAAACATCTATCTGAATTTGTGAATTAAAAAAAATAGTCTTGTATTGAATAATTGTTAAATGACTTCGACTTTGACTTTATTGTCCCCAAGGGGAAATTCTTTTCAGGAACAGGAACAGATATGGCAACCCAACAACAATACAGAGCAACACACAGAAGCAGCAAAAACAACACTTCCCATCCACCCTCACACATAAAAAATTCTCAATGCATTCAGCAGGGTCTGCTGTTAAGGGATGTGATGGCTGAGGGGATCAGGATTCGGGGTCACTACACAAGGCGTATAGTGGCCCTGTTATTGAGTTCAGTGAGGTTGGGTGTGGGAAGACCTGTTATTTTTGCAGCAGTGTTGGTCACTTCTGAGAGTCTGGTCTTATTCTTTACAGAGAACATGCTGACAAAACAGGTGGAACAATACAGTAGAATTGGCTGAATAATAGATGGGGAGCAACATGAAGTTAAATGTTAAATTGCTACAGAAACATTGCTACAAAATTGTTACAGAGAGGAATTCAAATCAAGATATTTTCAAAATGAAAAATGTCATTTCCTTGATATTTGTATTCCAGGCGATGTTCACAGCCGTCGCTGTGCTCGCAAGAGGTGAAAGTCGATGTTGGTGAGATAAACTGGACATTGGTGGCGCGCAATGACCTCGGGACAGTGGAGCTGTCAGACAGGGCAGACCTGACTAAAAGAGGTACACCTTTATTATGTTCACCTGTTCACACAGACTTGTACACAATTTTAAAAAAAAAACACACACACATTAACGTTACATGCACACAAAACGGAGGCAAACTGAGTAAAATAGGAAAAAAAATTAAAGGAAACTGACACAACAGAGCATTTTCATTTTAACTGGTGAGAGCAGTGATCAGCTCCAGCGTGTGAAGCTGCCTCCTAAATGCGCTTTGCATATAGGAGTTAAAATAACAGAAATCTTTCTTCTCATACTCTAATTTTCATTGGCATGTGCATGAAAGTGAATGCTGTTCTGGTAAGCCCTGTTCTATAAATAATCCACTGTTTCCTAAATTCAGCTGATTATCCTGTATCTTGTGTTTCAGTGCACATGTTTCCTCCAGAGGGAGTGACAGCTTCTTCTGTCAATGCCAGAAATGCCAGTCTGGAGTGGGGGTGGAAGTGGCCACAGTACAAAAGGCTCAATATAACATGCCAAATGGATGTTAGCGACGGTACAACAAATACCATGGTGAGTTGACTGAGAAAGACAGGTGAGACATGAGCAAGAATTAGTACTAGTACAACTAAGTAACATCCTTCTCTGGCACCATCTATGTTCAGAGTGAAAGCAGTGGAGGGGGCCTTAATTCTGCCATTGTGACCGACTTGATACCAGACTGGAGTTATAGCGTGACAGTACGATGTGGAACAGCACAACATCTCTGGAAATGGAGCGACTGGAGCTCAAGTTTCAATTTCCACACAAAGGGTGATGGTAGGTAATAAAAACAAACACTAAAACGGATATACACTTACATTTTGTCGTATAGTAAATCAAATGAAACCAAACTTTATTGTCATTTTGTTCATACCAACGTATAAACAAAAACAGAAGATCAGTGAAACAGCAGCAATAAGTAACTGAATAGAGTCAAAGTAGATAAATACGTAAGTGAAAAGGAGGACACTGTCTGGGATTTTTAAAGTGCAGCAGTGTTTAGAGTTTTTGTTTAAAAGTCTCAGCTTGTGGCAGAGAGCTGTTCAGCCTTGTGCTCTTGCATCTGATGCTGAGGTAGCATTTCTGTGAGGGCAACATCTGGAGGAAACTGCACAGAGGGTGTGGGGAGTCTCTTCCGATGTCCGGGGCCTCATTTCCTATGTCCTGAACAGAGGGAAGTGATTGTCTTCTCTGTAGCCCTAACAACCCTCTGCAGGGCCCTTGTCTGTCTCTCTGCAGTTTGTATACCATGTTGAGATGGCATCTGTCAGCACGCTCTCAACTGCTGAGCCCGCTCCACAAGCCCAGTGGTGTTCACATGCCAAGACAGGTCGTCAGTGATCTGTAGGCTTAAATGTGGCTGCAGAGGAGTAATACCTGGGCAATATCTCCAAGAAAAGGAGAGAGAGAAAATAAAATATGCCCTGTACCTACAGTACTGAGAAACAAAACTTACATTTCTAATCCAAATAATTTGAATAATAATTTCTAGTTTCCACAGTGAAGATTATAACTCTATGTTTTCCTCTTCTCTTGTGTTTTAATTTGGATTGGTGAACTTTAAAAAGGTATAGGTAAGGTAATTCTCTCAGGCTTTACTCAGTCAATGAGCCAATCAGAAGAGGGGAAGCCTCTCTTAGGGGCTTGTTTTAAGGCTCAGTCTCTAAACAGGCTGTGTGTAGCTTCTATGAGCTAATTTCCAACATGTGGTCTCATTTCTCAGCTTGTCATTTTCCAAATAAGTAAATGAGCCACTGAACGGTGCTCTTTTATACATCCACACTGCTGCAGAGACAAGACATTCAGAAACAATGGCGACCCATGGTCACTCCCTGGTTCAACTATAGCATGATAATAAATTACAAGCATTACTGATCTTGTCTTTATTTTAATGTGACAACAGTCTTTGCTGTACCCTGGTCAGACTATTCTGCAACTTATCAACTGCAGAGAAGACTGCCTGCTTTCACTTTACACTGGCGAGAGTATGTCCAGTGTTTGCAAACAGTCATGTGATGTATTGGATGAAGAGTAGGGGAATTAGATAAGGAGGTTGCTTTCTGCCTTTTACTCCTTGACTACACAACAAGAACCAAGCTGTAAATTTCCCATATTGCTAAAATCCAGTTGTTACTCCCTTTTGTCCCATTATAATATTTTCTTCCATTGGCCCTTTATTCACACATTTCAGGCTGTATTGTGATGTGTCACTGAATATTTGAACTGATATTGGTATTTTACCAGAACGTGCTCATGCTTTCTGCTCATTAATTATCCATTTGCTGCACAGTTCCAGATGCTCTTGATGTGTGGATACAGACGAAGGACAGTCACATTATAATCATCTGGAAAGTAAGTCAGTTATCTTATCAATGGTCAACAAACAACAGACCAGAACCAGATATGGGGGGTACTTTTATATATTTGTATATTACTTTTATCTAATCCATAAATCATTAGAAAATGATTTATGAACCATAAATGAAGTCATTTATTACAACTTACACACCGGCCTGGTCTCCTCGGGTGCTTTTAAAATGTTGGTGTTGTCTCTGCAGACGCCACTGGCCAAACAGAGTCATGGACACATCACAGATTATCAAGTGACCTGGAAGAAGACCACAGACACCGACCAAGAAAACAAAATCACCGTGCCTAACACCAAGAATAAACTTAAGATCAACGTGAACACCACTGAAGTGCATCTTGTCACAGTCACAGCTAGGAACAAGAACGGCAGCTCACCTCCATCTACCATCATTGTCCCCCACTATGATCCAAGTAAGAAGCTAATGGAGCTGTAACTTAAGGCTTTAAATGATAGATTCATCAGGTTTAATTGCTGTCATTATTCTCCCTGCTCATATTAATCATGAGAAAAATTGGACACATTTTCATGTTTAATATGAACATGAGGAATGATAATGTCTAGAAAACCCTCATTGTAGTGTCATTGTACACACTGGGATACTAAGCTGCTATTATAAGACAGACTGCACCTCTTAAAGCTGTGATGACTGTCCTGAAAGAAACAGTTGCCCATTCACGATTTTATTAAAATTAGATTTGCCTTGCCAGAATGGGACCTAAACATTAAAAGTGCTGTCTCTCTCCTGTTTTTGTGAAATCTAACTGTACAAGTGTTCATTTTCAGACACAACCAGAGTGAACACTTCTCGGATCTCTGGCAGCAACGGTGGCTTCACCCTGTCCTGGTCTGCCAGTCCGATAGCAAGCTGTGGCTACACAGTGGACTGGTGTCCCAGCTCCGGTCATGGCACTGTGCAGTGGATCAAAGTTCCTCCTCACAAAACTAATGCAACTATATTTT